>JAPYZE010003149.1:0-13782 GCA_030522805.1 Leptomastidea abnormis | reverse complement strand
GTGAAACCCCTTGTCCAACTTTTACTAATCGACTTTAAGTACGTTTTCGAGCAAGGGACACGTAGGTTGCCATAATTTTGATAATAGACCATATATAAACTTTGGATTCTCAAGAATTTTAATTCCAATACGAGAGAGAGAGAGAGTCTGAGTCTTGATAGTCCCCTGGTACCATATCCTATATAACTTGCGTATAGATCAGCATATATATAAATAAAAGCCTCTTCGAATACCCAATATTCTCAAGCTTTTTCCTATATATAGCATGTCACATGGTACTTTTCTGGCGACGAAAGCACTTCTCTTACTTCCAATAAAAGACGACTTCTCTTTCGACATCCTTATACGTATATAACCAGATCGATATAAATTATATACACACCAGTCGTGTAAATCCATCTTAAGGATAAGGAAATGTAATAATATAGTCTTAGCTAGATTTTTTACACAATAAATCCGATTATTTTTTACCTTACTTAATGTATATTAAAATTTTGTCTTTTAAGATGCTGTAGATGTAATATATTTAGGAAAGTATAAATATCGTTGGGTCGAATATAAGAGATAACGAATAGTAAATATAGATATATATATATATATATATATATATATATATATATATATATATATATATATATATATATATTTGGATTATTAAACTAAAGCTTTGGAGATCAGTATAAGGATCTATACACTGTGTGTTAGACGTGATAAATTTTAGGGATAGAAAAGAGAGACGAATGTATATTGTATATATATATAAGAAACGTAAATCCATTCGTCATTGTGTGTTTGTGTGTGTGTATATATACTTCCCTTTTCTTTTTCTACTGATTTATTATGCTGGGTATATTTATTTGCTTGACGATTTTGGCTTGATTAAGCGATGCATTTATCTTTATCTTTGTATAAGAATAAAAAGAGAGTGAGAGAGATATTATATTGGGCTTTTATAAATACCAGACACATAAATAAATATATATATATATATAAACACTAAAGTACATTTTTATTCTAATACTTTTATGTTTCACGATTTTTTTTTTTTGGGGAAGGTGAGCTTTTTTTATATGATATTTAAAAAATTGTTGCTTATAAAGTTTATTTATTGTAATATTTCTATTATTAAAGCTTCGTATTTTAATAATTTTCTACAACAATAAACTAACATCAATTACAAAAAAGAGTTCATCAGATTAAACCAAGCAGTTTAAACATTCTATTTTCTATAGAATTAGATAACAATAATTTAATTTATCTCTTCAACTTTTATTGAATTAATCGTATTAAGTTGTTTACAAGCTATCATAGAAATATATCATTTATTGTAATATATGAAAATATATCTATAATTCAATTAAAATCCTGACCTTGCATTGTTAAGCATTTATATATATATATATATATATATATATATATATTTATATATATACATTTTGAAGAAAGTTTATGGCTATTAATATATCTGCCCTTTTGTTATATACTCTCCCTATTATAAAGAATAATTCTCCTACGCAATAATTTCAAATTTTGACATTATAATAACAGCTCCCTATTATATTATACCAAGATGCATATTTTATGTTTCTGTTATTAAGCAATATAATATTCAATGATATTATCCATACATTTTTATTCATATATTTCTTATGGTAAACACTTTGTTTTTTAAGTGTTTTTAATATAAGGAGAACGAGAATTTTATATTTAATAAAAATGTGTTATAAATCATCAGTGACTATATTATATACCTTCAGTTGAAAATATTTTTTAATTTTTAATAAAATAAAAATGTTAAAAGTTGACTCATTACCTATTGTAATGTATACCCTACTATTACATTTAAAAAATAATAAAAATAAGCTTATAGACTTAACACCCCCACTCTTCAAATATTACACCATTCGAAAGATCAAGCACAAAAATAAATAGGTATTGAGTTATTTTTGGTTAAGCAAGATATAACCCAAGCTACAACATTTTTCAAGAAACTACGTTCCAAAAATAAAAAAAAGGAAAAATAACAAATCTGAGGTAGAGCAGAGCGATTATACGTCAATCATTCATGATATGTCGTAAGGTTAAAAGAAAAATGTCTTTCTGATAAAGACAGCTTTAAAAAAAGAAAAAAAACGTATCCTTGAATAGTAAGACACTTGTATCTTTAGCAAAGTCAGTTTGGTTTGATAAAAAAGTGGTTTGCTTGAGAAAATGATGCTGTGTAGTTTGACATATGTTTTGATTGTCATCCTTTAAAAAAAAAAAAAAAAAATAGACGTTTCCTATTTTAAAACCACTATACGCATTGATCTTGCTTTACTTGCAAGACAGGTTTTAATATATACCTATATACAGATACGTTTGATAAATTGACAGGATAATATATAGTGAGTATCCTATATATCGTCCATATAGTGTAGGTACTGCAAAAAAAATTTTTTAAAGTGATTCAGAGTGTGATGAATGATTCATCACTGGATTAAAAAAAAAGAGGGGTGGAGGAGAGGAAGGAGGTGGAAAAAGCATATTGTATAGATCAGCGATATAGGTGGATAATTAATGATAATAGACTTTGAGAATATAGGAGTGTGTGATATGGTTTGTCAAAACTAGCATATATATATACCACTATGTGAATACAGAATATAACATTGCAAAAAAAGAAAAAAAAAAAAAAAAACGATGGTGTAGTATAAAGTTAGAGCCATTACCCAACATTTTAATGCCAGTCTTAAATCAAAGTGAATTTTTATTCGCGAATATATATCCCACATTAATTCCATCCAATAATTCAAAAAACACAGTACACACAGAACAAAGAGTAACAAACATAATAGATAAAAAAAATTCCAAAAAGTCTTTATTCAAAAGCAACTAGAAAGGTATAGACAAAAAAAGTTAGTTAGGTATTGTAAAATGTGAAAAATAGCCATACGAACCTATACATACCATAACGAAACAAATATATATTTCAGAATGTATCTTTTTTACCTATAGAAAAAAAAAATAAGGATATAGCAGAACATGAGGGGAGGGGGATGAAGGAAAAAGGTATTGAAAAGCGCGTGCGCGGCGCCGGCGCTTTAATACTTTTGCCGTCGTCTTTGGTAGACTATAATAGTAGTATATAGGGTAGGTATACGCTTGCCGTATCTATCCGTTCTCAGTCGCGCAGCGAGCGATCAGCGCGTCACATTTAACTGAAAGAGCTTATTACTTCGCGAGAACGATTGATTTTTTTTTTTTTGTCTCCGATTAATATATTTACGGATTGTATTTTTTTTTTTGTTAATGTTTAAGGTGTGATGATATATATTTTTTTTTTTTAAAGTGTTTGGTTAATTTTATTTTTAATTTTTTTTGTTGGCTGGATATAAAAGCTGACTGAAAGATAAAAAAAATATTTTTTTTTAAATGGAAAATGAGGATGGTGTTTTGGTTAAAAAAAATTATTGTATGTGTAGTGGAGATACTATAGAGAGTGACTTATAGTTATTAGCAAGAGTTACGTGTTTTGGTGGCATGATTTAAAGACGAATGCCTTGACGGTGTTAACGGTGTATTACCGGCTTAATTAACCGGTATATATACCATATCAGTTATATATTAATATATATTCACGTCCCTGCTGTGTAAGTTAAATAATTTATATAAAAAACAAAAAATTTAACAATTTTTGTGGTTCGTTGATTTCCCTTTTTTTTTAAAAAAAACTGAGTATAATATTTTCAAAGAAAATGTAAAAGCACACAGCTCGACACTTCTTGTATATATACCGATGTGTCTGACAAGTACCGACTGTTACTACTTAAAAAAGTATGTTTACGCTATAATGGTAAAAGCTCGTTTATATATACGAGAACACGGATGTTTTTAGTCTCGAGTAAATTATAGCTTTTCGAAAGTCTTTGTATTTTAGGTAGTAAGTTTTGTGGGTGTATGAATTCTTAGCTTGTGTGATTAAATAAATTGTGAGGAGAGAAAGAGAAAGAGAGACGATGTGTTTTCGTTGAAAGGGGTTTATTTATAGATTGAGTTTTTGTACGTGATGTCTTTTTAATTGATATATACAATATGTGAAAATTGACAGTATATCGATATTGTTCATTAAAAAATTTTTGTTGATGTAAATTTATACCAGTATTTTTTATTTTTTTATTTTAGTTTATAAAGTTTGTTTATTTTGAAATAAATGTATGTTGTTGGATCAATGTCGAAAAAAAACATTAGTGAAATGAATTTTGTTTTAAATATTGAAAAGTTGTTTAGACTTACTTGAAACACAATGTTTTGAAATAAAGTTTAATAACGTTATGACATTACTCTTTGATATCTTAGAGTTACATAAAAAAAAAAAACAAGTTTTTACAAATGTTCATATCATTTATTTAGTTGAGTGTCTGATCAGTTTCAACTATTATTACGTGAAAAAAATTAAACTATTTTTTGATCTGAAAAAAAGAACAATATTAATTAAATTTATATCTTAATGGAGTTACAATAGTTACCATAATTGATATCAACTGAGAAAAAAAAATTTAACAGAGTGTTGGATGTTATTAGTTGAATTTACAGCCATTTTATACACGATTATGATCTCATGAATATTAAATGCTGGTGTAAAACTTCATAATCATTGGTATTTGTCTTTCTTACCGCAGGTAACAAATGTGTATGAAATTAAAATTTTTTTTTCTTTATACTCGTTTACATTTAAATATGATGTATTATGGTACTTTTAAAGTAAAATTGAAATGAAGAAGTATCAGTTTTTTTTGCCTGTGTAAATTCAATGATGTTCGTAATGTTTACGATTTAGTAAAAAATTTATTCGAAAACTTACGAAAGAAATTTTCGAACTTTGTAATGTCTTTAAAGTTTATTTCGTTTTTTTTTTTTAACAAACTTTGAATTTTTTTGATCATAAAAAAATTCTCTTATTTTTCATTACTTTTTACTTGAAAATACTGCATTTTAAATGAATTATTTGATGATATTTATATTGTTTAATCAGAGATTTACTAAATAAATTATAAAAAAAGAATATTTCTAAAAACATTTTCTATTTCTATACCATACAAATGAAATTTTTCAAAAATTTAAATAAAAAAAGCAATGTTTCTTAGTCTTCAACTAAAAATTAAACAATACCCAACCCAATTAAAAAAAAAAAAAATTCTCGTATTCAGTTGATTTTGTAAGAAAAAGAATCTAAAGAAATCAGAGCTATTATTACATGTTACGCAAGAGCAGCTGCGGCCTTTAAGAATTCAAAATAACTTCAGAATCTATACTAGTTCCAATCAGTCTCGCTTTGCTCTAAAAATGTCAAAATCATGTTATAAAATTATAAATAGATTTCATAACAATATTAGTTGAAAATTAATGTTGCTTATCATTTTTAAATAATCAATCAAGTTAATTGTATCAATATTGACTTAGCATAATAAATATTGATTGATTGTAATTAACATAAATTTGTATTGTCAATAATTACAAATAATTAAAATTGTTTTAATTAACTATAAAACAATAATGACATATTCCTGCATAATTATATTTCATTTGTTACTATTGTACTAATTAATTTTTACAACACATTTATTTTATTAGAAAAAAAAGTAACCATTATTGTTTCAAAAAATTATTATAAAAATATTAAAAGATTAACTCTAATTTTACTATTTAAATTCTATCTCTTGATGATTCACATAAACTTTAGAGTTATTGATTAGAATAACAGTTTCAACGCCAATAATCTTCTTATCTTAAGCACATAAAAAATTATTTAATGCAAAAAAGCTTCTAGATAAATCCAAGCTTAAAACACCCAGATTTCGCTTGATATTTTCATTATTATACCAGGTCTAAAATATAAATCCTATTTATGTATACTTGAATTATTAAATACTTTTTTAAAAAAAAATTTATATAAAACGCATTAGTCAAAAATTTTTCCAAGCATAAAAAGAATCCGACGTAAAATTGAAAAATGGCTTATTCGTACATACCCATCAGTACATTACATATTCCTGAAATAAAATAAAATCTTTTTTTTTTTACAAAATATCAAGTAACTCAACCGTACATCATATTATTTCGTGTGTAAATCTCTCCTTCTCAAACAATTCACAATCATATTTTTAACATTTTAACGAAATATTTCTATATACACTACAATTTTGTATATACCTATATATCAAAAGTGAAAAAGTAAAAAGCGTAAAACACGTCACGCATTTAAACAACAGCCGAACTTAACTTTACCAACCGATAAACTTTGAGAAACTTGCATGAATGAAGATCTCTGTAGCGTATATATAACAGAAAGCACACAATAGGAAAGCCAGAGACTATATAGCATCGCATATCGACCTATATATTTGTTCGAAAGCTCATCTTCCGTTACACTCGATTGTTTGTAAAAAAAAAAAAAGAAAAAAAAATCATATCAGCTAAGCAGGTAGATTCTCTTCATAGCACGTGCCATATCGATAGCCCATACTATAACGAAACACACATAGATAGTAAAGCTCGGTTATTCACCGGAAGCTGCTACCTTATCTCTCGCCATTAACGCTCGCAAGCTCGCTCGGAATATCCAGATCCTCTTACAAAGCTTGACAAATATCTGGTCTCTCTCTCTCTCTCTCTCTACTGCCCACGTGCAGTAGCTTAGAAATAGCTTGATTCCAGTTATTTTTTATCGGCCTAAAGGTGGTTTTACGAAGAAAAAAAAAAAGATGAAAAAAATAGTCAGGTTCTCGTCATCATCCTTACCCGAGATTTTTTTTGCGCATGCCGAAGAATGGAGAAGCGAATAAGGGAAGAGAGTGAGATAGAATGAGAAAGTGGGAAAGAGAAGGTTCGCCTCTCTGGCTTTCAACAGGTGGCCACTATCATTGCCATAGTTGGCCCCTGCGATTTTCCTTTCTCAGTCTCGTATCAACCTTTCTCTCTCTCTCTCTCTTTCGAGCTTTTCACACCTATATATTTTTATCGTTTCTTTTGTTATTACTCTACGTTTGAGTTTTGCTATTATTTCATTTTTTTTATCTCATTATCTTTTCATTAATCTGTACGTATTATAAAACGAAATTATAAATTTTCAAGCTTAAACTGACTCTCGACTGATAAAATTCTCATTTATTATTAATTATTACGCTTGGGATATCGTTGCTATTGAATTTTCAATTATTTAAAAGCTCAAAAATTTTCGTGCTGAAATGATGAATATTCATTTGGAAAGCTTCTTTGTTATAGACCGAGACAAAAGATTTGCTTTAGTCGAGCATGAATTCTTCATTATTTTTTAGAGAATAAGAGAGGAAAGTGCTTTTTAATGCAAAATAAAATTTTTACCACAAACTCACGCTCAATCTTATATATCATACAAAGTATGTACGACAAGAATCATCTCTTGCAATTTTTTTTTCTTTTTCTGTGTTTTACTGACTTTTATTTCGTTTTACAATTGTAAGTCCCTCTTTTAAATTTTTTTTCTCGTAATTTATTCACTTTGCGACCTGAAAGAGAAAGAGAAAGTATGACAGTTCCTTGAATAGCTTCACGAGTAAATGAATCTGTCCAAGTATTCAAAGTCACTTTTTGTTTCTATTACTTATGCAGTTTAAATATACCAAACTCAGTTTAATATAGCCTATCAAAAATACATATACATAAATAAACCAGAAATAGGTAATTTTATGATTTTTTACTTAAAAGCTATAGCTAATACATCACTTCATAAAGTAAAAAAAGAAAATCTGAATATACACAAATTTATGAGGAAAATGAGCTTTAAAATATCAAACGACTTTTTTTTTATTTTGAACGAAATATCGATAATCAATAGATGCACATTTTGGTATACTTAAGCTCTCGGTAATATCCACAAAAAAATATACCAGCCCATCAACTATAAATTTCACATTTTCAATACGGCTGCATTACGAAAATGCACAACAATAAATTTGTATAGCTTCTCTCTACTGTAATACTCGTACTTGCGAGTAACAAAGTCTAACTCTATAGTGTAGTAGTAGTTTTTGGTCCAATTTTTCTTTTGCTAAGTAAAATCGAGAATAAGAAAAAGAGAAAAAAGAAAATATCGGCTGGATATTCTAGAAAAGATATTCTAACTGCCATTTGAATGGGTATAGTCTTGTATATATAGAAGACGTGAGTCGAACAAACCTCTCTTGTCCGACAGTTTGCTTACTTTTTGTGGTTTCAAGTTTTCCTTTTGTAAGCTTTCTGCTAACGACTTATATATAGATGATGTTATTAAAGTTTGAATTTTGTAAAATGGAAAGCTTGATTGTCTATTGATAAAGTTTCATAAACTATCATACTATTTCTTGTATTTAGTTTATTAATTTGTTATTGATTTTACTGATCAAAACAGAAAATCAGAAATTTAAAAATCAGAATTAAAATTTTGTTTTTAACAATTTAAAAAAAAATTGTTTTTTTTTTATTATCTAGCAAACGTTTACCTTATTCTTATCACAATAGAATTAAGTTGGATTAGCCAAGGGTTTGAAAAATAAAAATAAAAAAAGCGGTGGGTGGTTAGTTTGGAAGATTCGATCAGAAAGTTTCAAAACATAATAGACTCATTTTCAAAGTTAAATTAAAAGCTTTTCTCAAAAGCCGCTGTTAGCATCGTAGATTGAGAAGAAAAAGAAGAAGAAGAAGAGCTTTTCCCAAACTTAATACTCACTCATTCTCACTGTCTAACCATTATCACTGAATTTATATCAACTTTTTAAAGCAACACGACTTTCATTCGTATACTTTATCTTTTTTTATTATGCTCCAAAAAATACAATTGCATTTTCTATATATATATGACTTTCAACCAAAAAAACAAAATGATCTAAACGAAAACTTTTGTTTTAAAGCACAATTTTTTAGTAATAATTTAAAAAAAAAAAAATCTGTCGAGTCTGCTTTTTATACATTTTTAGTTAAGATCCGCAAGCTCTCGCCAACTTAATGTTCGTTCCTTGAACGCTTTATGACCAAGGTTATGATAGCACAGCGGTAAATAGTCTCATAAACACGAAAGCTCTAGCTCTCTCACTCGTTGAGCTTTGGAGACGTATAATTAGAGATCCGATCGTTATGTGTGATTTTCATCATGTTTAGCAATATATTTTTATACATATATATTTTTATTTCTTGAAAGTTAATGCATGAGATTAAAAGCTCCACAAGCTTAGTCGTTTCGTAAGAGCTTTCATGTGTAAGTGTCACGCGATATACTTGAATATTTTTATATTTTTTGAGTTTTTTTTTTACATTTTGACGTTAAATATTTCATTTTTCTAGAATGATCGAGTGACTTGTTGCAAGCTTGAAATTTTAAATGATAAAAAGGGTGTTAGAGTATAAATTTATTAAATTTCATGCAAATTTTAACAATACATTTTAAGCTCTTCTTAATTAAGGGCTAATCGTCTGAAGGGAGAAGGAGTGACCTTAAATTTTTCGTCAGATACTTTACTCGAGATTATCAAAGTTTTTTTTTTTTTTTTTAAGTATAATGTAATTTTCTCACTTACTCTATCTTTCTTCTATGTGGTGTGCGCGTCGCGTTTTCTTAAGTAACTTTGAAAACTGACGTTTTCTCAACTTGTACTTTTATACTAGGCTAAGAAAAGTGTGAGGAGGTTGAAAGTAAAATTTGCATTAAAATTAGCTTCTTTACTTACTATCAAGAACTAAAGTTCCGGTTTAAAAAAAAAAAATAATAAAAAAAGTATTCCAATCGATCAGTATGATTTAATAGAACGTAGTTATGTATAATTTTACATTTCCATCTTCCGATCTATTTTCTGAAATATTCGTGTATACGTATTACAAATAAACAATTATATACGAGCAAGGAAAATTTAGCTTGCCAACCATAAGAGAAATTAAAAGTAAACATATATTCTCTTAAAAAAAAATAAATAAACTAGTTACGTATTAAGATACTTCGTATACCAGAGTACATCAAATCATGTGAGCTTGCAAGCTCATTTAAAACTTTATAAAAAAAAAAAGAAATCAACGAACCCATATTATCTCTAACAACCTAAAACAACAAAAAATATCTTAAAAAAAATTGTTAAAATTTCAGAAAACGCAGTGACATCATATTAAAACTGGACAATGTCGTCACAAGAACCCGCAACCGACAGTTTAATGCTGATCGGTGGCGGTCGATCATCATCAGTAATAATATCATCATCATCAACAGTAACATTATCAAGTAACTGCACTGGTAATCCATCATGCGAATCATCATCAAGCAACGTATCGTCAAATTCAACAGAAGACGTTATAGCATTAGGTCTACTTTTCAAATTAACAATGGGCAGCCTTTACGCCAGTATATTTTTACTCGGTGTATTTGGAAATGTACTGGTCTGTTTTGTGGTAGCACGTAGTCGTCAAATGCAAACTGTGACGAATTTATTTATAACAAATTTAGCATTAAGCGATTTATTACTCTGCGTATTAGCGGTACCATTTACCCCACTTTATACATTTCTTGGTGAATGGATATTTGGCGATACACTTTGTAGATTGGTACCATACGCTCAAGGTGTCAGTATCTATATAAGCACATTAACTTTGACGGGAATAGCAGTCGATCGATTTTTAGTCATAGTCTATCCATTTCAACCACGTATGAAAATTGGTGTGTGCATTGGTATCATAGTATCAGTATGGATAGTAGCTATTGTTTTGACATTACCATATGGTATGTATATGCAACCAATGCAAGATCCATATAATTTACGTATATACTGTGAAGAAAATTGGCCAAAAAAACCATTAAGATTATTATTCAGTTCGATAACATCAATTTTACAATTTGTCGTGCCATTTGTTATAATAGCATTTTGTTACGTGTGTGTTTGGGCAAGATTAAGCGATAGAGCACGTTTGAAACCTGGTAGCAAAAGTAGCAGGAGAGAAGAGGCTGATCGTGAACGTAAAAAACGTACGAATCGTATGCTCATTGCTATGGTTGCTATATTTGGTGTTAGTTGGTTACCAATTAATATATACAATATTGTTGAAGATTTTTATCCAACTGTTCATTGGACTTATAGTAAAGAGACATTTTTTCTTGCACATTGTCTTGCTATGAGTTGTACGTGCTATAATCCGTTCATCTATGCTTGGCTTAATGATAATTTTCGTAAGGAATTTAAACAGGTATGTAAGAAAAACTTTTTATCTTATATATACATATATACATATATGCGCTTGACCTACTAACCCTTTTTTTTTCATATATACATACACTATTCCTTGATGTCCTCTTCTTCATTTTTTTTTTTTTATTCTTGTCACTCGAGTTAATTTCTAAGTAACTCTTAGTTAGTCTATCACAGTTAGTAAAGCTCTTATACACCTCTGACAACTTTTAAAATTTTACGGAATAGTTGAAAGCTACGTTTTTAATATTGATCGAAATAAAGTAATTTAATTATTTTTTTTTGTTTTGCAAAGGGATGGAGAATTTGAAATTTTTTGAAAAAATATTTTCTATTTTTGTTTAAGTTTAATTTCTCTTTGACATGGTTGAAATGCCAACGCCAACGCGAAAGATATAAAAGGAACAAAACATTTTTCATAGTTATTAAACCTTGGATGAAATGTATATATAAAGCTGTAGTATTCGTCATGACAACAAAAATTCTATTCAAAATTATTTTTTAATCAAATCACGATTTATCAAGTGATGAATTTTCATTAAACTTAATTAAAATTCAGAATAATTGTTTGCTTAATAATATATTTTAAGTTTTTTAAAACAATACGTCGTTAATCTGTAAAATTAAAATTGCCTTTAAAAAAAAAGTTAGACTTTTATCCTATCAAGTTTTATAAGAAGTCTCGTTTATTAAAAGCTAATGAGAAAAGCTTGCGCATTTAGTTTTTCGTTTTATCGCGATAATTCGTTTTGTGTTTCAATTTGCACAAAGTTTTAAGCAATAGCTTGATTAAATTTTTTTTTCTCCTTTTTCTTTTTTATCTTGATTACGTATAATTGACCGAAAAAAATTTTATAAAATCGAATATTTAAAATTACGTTTTGAAACAATTTAAGTTTATATTTCTTGTGATTAATAATTAACTCTCGGGTTGTAGGCGTTGAAAATATTTTAATGTTAGATGGATAGTACAATGGATATTTCATTTACATCGAGAGATATTAATTATTTATGAGGCTCTTTAATATCAAATAGTCTGTGGAGGAATATTAGCATGTAAATTGTTTTGAGAGACGAGTAATTTTGTTGTTGGAAAACTATACGCTGTATATTATAAAGGGGTTGGTAATTGTAATTTAGTACGTGTAGGGGTTCATTATCATCATTATCTCAAAGTAATCAATAAAAATTTATTATCAATTAAGCTTTGTTAATTTTATAGTTAATGAATTAGTTAAATTTTTGTTGTTGTTCATGTAAATTTCTTATAATTAATCTAAACATTAATTTTGATTAGATCAGTTAAAAAATTCTAATTTAAACTAAAATAAAATAAATAAGTCACGTAAAATATAAGATGGAAAAATTTGTACATCATCAATTTTCCAAAGACACAAAAAAAATCGAGACGATGGCTTTCCATAAAAATGTATACAGACGCGCCACTGTAATGCCATAAACGTACGAGTCATCTATTCAATCTTCGCATGCTAAATACCAACTATACTCTACGAAACCGAAAGACCTATTTCAATTATTTTTCATCCAACAATTTTTTTTCTTTCTCTTTTTTTTTTATTTTCTTTTTCGCTTTTTATGTAATCAAACGTACGTTAACTTTTCTATATACCATAGACCTATATGTGAAAAGTCATCGATCAATTTTCTCTTCTTAACCCACATTCCATTTGATTTTTTTTCTTTCATTTGCTTTTCGAATTTTTTTGCTACCTTTTTTTTTGGTCCTCTTTTACCTTTATGGTTTTCCTTTGCTTGTTCTTTGAGGCTTACGTATTCGCATGTATCTTATAACGATTTATTTGCCAAGAAATTGAATATAAAGAGTAATAGGTGTAGACCTTCTTTTTCATTATTCGATCACATCAAACTTAGTTTTTATTTTTTTTTTCTACTTTTTTTTTCTAGCTAAACAAAAAAAGTGACTTTAAAACTTATGTATTACGAGGCAATATTTTATTATAAATTCGATTACTGTCACAACTTAAAAATATACAATTTATCGAACGATTAATAAAAAAAAAAGAAAAAAGGAAGCAGCTTAGTCAGAAGCGGTTTATTTCTAGATATTTTTTTTCTTATCTATTGTAGCAGTAATTTTTTCGTGTACAAATAAAATCCCTTCTTGATTCATAAATTATTAAAAAAAAAATTTTAAAAATAACATTTCGATTTCTAAAGTACAAATTTAAAAAAAAGGTCAGCCCACGCGATTCTTTTAAACATACGTCACTTCTTAGAATAAAATTTTAGAAAAATATTTATAATCACACAAGTCAAACTAAAATATTCACCAATTCAAGCTCTTCTATATAGGTACACATAAACGAGTTCTCTTTAAACTATAATCGTTACCTTCATTAACATCTATATATACGAGCACCGAAAAACCGATTACGTTAAATGAATTTTGTAACTCATAGAATTAGCCATTTTTTTTTATCCATTAACGGGATGGAATACACCGACGACCTACATTACCGACATTAGCGTATTTATTAATTTTTTTAATAAAAACAACGTAAAATTTAGCAAAACCCAAGAT
>JAPYZE010003148.1:0-13787 GCA_030522805.1 Leptomastidea abnormis | reverse complement strand
ACCTTTAAAACCTTTTTTGTCCGGAATAAAAATATTAAATATTAAAAAAGTTACAGAGGAAAGAAAAAAACTTTTAATCATGCCCCGGTCTCCCCTAAGCACTTTAATATAAGCACACGTGAGCCGCAGTATATATATATATATATATATATATATATATATATATATATTCTCGCAGAAAGATTATATAAAAAGCTCGAGTCAGAAAGAACGTAAAGGAAGACGGAGTACATTAATCGCACATCGAAACGAAGTGTATGTTTTTCTCTCGTACTCAGCTCGATAGCTGTTTATCAGTTCCGATGGCTGTTTATGAGAAGAGTCTTTGGAAGTAGGTATGTTATCGATTCTGGGGCTTGTTAATTGCATCGCGTTATTGTCTTAATTACGCTATTTATGCGAGAGCGAGGACTCCACGTGCTGGATATTTAAAGCTACCACTACCACATCAGAGCCAATCACCTTTCATGCAAGAGGCCACTTTACTTGCATCTGCGCGTATTCATTCAACATATACCTGGGATTATTACTATTGCAGCGTACACATCGGAAAAGAGTAAAAGCTTTCGAAGTACCTATCCAAATATGTGCCGTGTAATTGATCCGCCTTCTTCTCGATGATTAAAATACTCAAAATGTATTTTTAATCCTGAAATTCGTTCTTGAGCTGCTCAAGTTCACTAATCATTACTCAATTAGTCGTGTACGTGCGTGAAATGATCTTTCTTGAGTAATACATATAGGTATTATTGTACATTGAAATAACAATACTCATTTTATTATGATAAAGAGGAAAAATGAGATAGTGAATTCTATTTCAACTATTTCTTGTTTTTTTTTTTTTTTTAATTAAAATAAAAAACTGCTTGACGTCAATTTTAATAAATGAAGCAAATTTTTTTGGATGATAAAAAAATTACTTTAAAACATTACCCTTGTGGAACAGAATAAGCTCAAAACTGAGCTTTTTTTGTAAATATATTTTTTTCAACAAGATATTGAATTTTATTTCATTATAGACTTATTAGCAAGTGCTATAGGTATAATGTCAAGAGTATGATACCAATCAGAATAAATACGAAGTGTATAACCGTCAATTTGTCAAAGCTATATACTAAGTTAATAATCGCAAATAACATGTAGTTTTATACCGCAAGCTTGTACGCGCGTCATATCCTGCTCAATAAACTACACCCCTCATACTCTGACTACATCGCACCTTGGCGATATCGCGCATCGTCGACGTAGGTGGGCCGATCAAGCTTCTGGCACACCTATATGTATATGCAGACATCATCATCCACACGCATCTCATCAACACGTGATATAGGAGTCGACGCGGCATATATCTTTGAGGTTTGCCTATGATTATGCAGGCAGCGTATTAGCGAGAGAGGGAGAGTGTGCATATAGCGCAGGGAGTAAAACCACTTGCCGACAGAGAAAGAGAGAAAAAGAGAGAGAGAGACGTGAACGAGCAGCTATACCTATAATACTCTTCGTGGCGAAACGAGGATTTCCGCTTCGCGTCTATTATATGAATAATGGCCTGGCGTTGATGAGCAGCTCTGCTACTACTTATACTACAACTGCTGCTACTGTTACTGAAGCACCACACACGCTATCGCGTATTATACGTACGACATTGGCCGAAGCAAGAGAGCGGGAGCAAGGCCTTTGTTCTTTATGCACTGCTGGCCAAGTGCCAGTACTCCCTCCCACCCTCTCTCTCTTTCTCTCCACTATGTACATAGCTTACAATATGCGCGGCTGATCTGGCCTTTCAGATAAAATAATCCCTCGACTTTTATGACTTTGAAGAATACATTAAGAGTGAATGTATATACATGCCTCTGACACAACTGTAGTAGTGCGAGTGCGATGATGATCATGTACCGAGAAATTTCGATTACTCATTTTTTTTCTCTCTCTCTCTCTCTCTCTCTCTCTCTCTTTCTGTAGTCCGTAGCAGAGCTGCGTAGTTTTTGATATATAGTTTTTTATACACGACTACTGTGTTTGTACGTTGTCAATCAAAAGTAAAATTTTTTTTAACATCGAGAAATCGATCTCGCGGAGTTTTCTCTAGCTTATGCGAATAGAAGTAGATTTAATATTACAAAAAATAGCTCTTATTTTGACTTGTTCTCGTCATTCGCAATACGTCTTTAGAATTCTAATGCTGCTGCGCACCGCGGCTATTTAATCCACACAACAGGCGTCTGCGTATATAGCGTTGAATTAGAAAGCTCACCACCACCACCTGCAGTTGCAGGTATATACCTATAGGTACGTATAGTTTGAGCAATAATACAAACGATATCAACTCACACGCTCACAACTATCAGCTGCATTAATTTTCCCACACGAATAGAGAGTAAATATTATGCCAGCGGCGTATAGCCTGCTGCAGCAGCTTAGCCTCGTAAAAACAAATGTCCTCGGCGATTTACAATTTCATTCGCAAAAAATAAAAAGAGAAGCCCACGTAAGCACTGAACGATCGAGAAAAGAGAGAGAAAATATATAAGAGAACATTCTCGTCTACTTCCCTCTCCTACTGCCGCTATATCTTTTTTTCCTTGCCATTTTATTCACTTAGATTCGCGCAAGCGCGAAATGTGGGCAGAAAACCTAGATTTCTCATATCATAACTCGTGTATAAGTATAGTCCAGTGTGTGGAAAAGCCGAGCGGTGACCGCAAGCACACACGAAGAAAATGCGCAAAAGTAAAGAAAGAGGGGATTGATTTAGATGACGTTTACATTTCGTCATTGCCGCCCATGGCAACTGTAGTAGCAGCAGCTTATATGCTTAGCTCCCATATAATATAGTAGCACCAATGCATTGTCCCCCATTTTAATTGCGCTTAATTGTTATTATACGAATTCCCGTTGATCAGGGACTTAACTCCTTCCTTTTGTTATTTTTTTCCCCTCATTCTCCCTTGCTGGCGCGCAAAGAGTAACGAGAGCCCCATTTTTTGTTGTTGTTCTTTACATATAGTAGGTATAAGTATATATATATATATATACGCTCTAACGGATCTCCGCAGCCTCCACATGCATGCATGCATCCGCTAGAACCTGCTCTCTCGTATATCCCTCCTGCTCCTCTCGGATCGTTCCAACTCTCATTTCCTCTCCCCCTCGTCTGTCAATCGTCGGCATTGCTTTACTTCGGCTTGAGGAGGTTAAAAAGCTTGGCCACGCGGGATACCGTGAGAATTAGAGCTCTCTGTCTCTCTATCCATCTCCTCCTTCTCCTCCTCCTGTTTTAACTGGTCTAGGCTATAGAGAGCACGTGCGGAGAGAAAAACTCACCTTGATTATGCTTGGTCGCTCGCGCGTGCTGGTGGTGGTGGTGGTGGTGGTGGTAATGGGCAAGCGACACCCGTAAATGGTCGGCTACTATACTGTAGCAGGCCTATATTGCTGCAGCTATTACTATACTATTAACTGCTGGCCTAGAGCACCTCTCCAACTTGCCTATATGATCAAATTCGCGCTCACACGCGCGTGTACTGTCCAGCGCTGCAGCGTAGAGCTATTTGATGAAAATATATAAAAGTTACTCTGGTAACGAGGCTATACTCATATTGATCGATATCAAACTGCGATGAAAAAAAACCTACTATACCTATTCGCCCTCCTGGAGCTTTATATCGTTTCGGCAGAAATTATATTATTGTTCGAGTTTGTCGAGGTCCATGAGAAATTTATGAAGCCAATACTCTTATGTCTTTTCGAATGATATCTATTTCCGTACGCACTTCTTGCTGCATTTACGTGATTAAAAGCTTTGAAACTTAGCAGCGTGTATCAATTGCCATAACTAGTTTAGTTCTTGGTTTTTTTTTTTCTTTATTGTCTTACTCGCTCGGTGGGAAATCGTGATTAAGATATTGTTTGAAATTTAAATCATGCAAACGTTAAATATTATCGGCTGTGTGCGTGATTTTTTTTTTTTTTTTTTTAACACTTATATTAGTGCTCATTATTGATATTTTTCTTGTCCTTTTTTTGCTACATGAAACAATTAATGAACGATAATTGCTCTAAAGTAGTACTGATTCTAATTACTTTAATATACTATGAAATGTAATAATTTTGAAATTAAGAATACGATTATATACCAACGATATTTACAAATAAAATGAATCCAAAAAAAAGTAAAAAAGCTTTTTACCTTGTTTATGTTTAATAAATAAATAAATAATTTAAAGGTCTTAAATCATTATAAAGAATAAACTATAATAGTTATAATAATCATCATTGAAATAACATGCAACAGTCATCCCATCTATATATAACATCCATTTACCACAATTAACACTTTATTACATCAACAAACAAGATCATCGTGAAATATATATACCAGAGCGCACTTAGCAGGATAAAGTATGGTAGCAACTTTTTTTTAAAAAAGTCCAATTGCAAAATCGAATTCAGGAGAATTCCCCAAGCGCGCAAAGCAAGCATACATAATAATGCAATCCAAGAACAGAGAGTGCCATTAGAAGCTGCATACATGCTCTCTCTTTCTCTCTCTCTCTTTTAGAGCATTAATCGAGGTAGGTATATAGCAAAGCGATGACACGCCATTTAATGAATAATCCTCGCGCAATTATGCCGGGGTCGTTTCGCTCTGCGGGTAAGCTGCTGTTTCTGCTGCTGCCTTGGCACGTAACTTGTAGATATTATTATACATTTGCCATCTGCACATATGTACACAGTGTGTCGTGTATACGTCGTGCTTCTCTGTGATGCGGTAGCAAAAAACGCGCATCGGCTTGTGAAAACGCTAGAAAGAGAGAGAGATTGGCAAAGGAAAGATTCTGCAAAGTGTCCCCTCTCTTGCTAGAACGATCTTTCTCTCTCTCTTTCTCTTTCTCTCTTGATACTCGTTCGAGTCTCTCATTTTAATTGCGACCTGCATTGCGTTGTACCGCTGCTGAATTGCGCGTGCATGCAATTTTTTGTTTCTCCTATACACAAACACACACGCTTATACGTCTCTGTATACTGAGGAGACGATCGTTACTCTCCACTGCTTTTTCTTCATTTTTTTTCATTTTCTTCTTCTTCTCATTTTTTTCTTATCCCCGCGCTTTGAAAAGCAAGGAATTCATTTGGAATTTCCATCTATTTTTCCAGAGTTGAAATTATATTCCGAGAGAGAGAGAGAGAGAGAGAGAGGACTGAATTTAGAATCGACGGTCTTCTTCTTCTGCCGTTGTTGAGACATTGGTATTATTTAATTGCATGCTGACTTTATCATTCAACTTTTTTTTTTATTATTCGTCAACTTTGTTTTTCACAATATAAAAAATTAAAAAAAAAAAATCACAGGAAAAAGAGACGGCGTAGAAACGATGAGCAAGTGCACGAAGAAACGCTATGTTCTTAGCACTTAGCCTCTCTCTCTGTCTCTCGCCTCTCTAGTCAGCCTCCCCTCGTCGTAGTCGATCCACTTAATTTTTTCTTCATCATCCTCCCTCATACATATACACACGCAGGCATGCCTGCTTGCACATACACACACAAACACACACACACACACACACACGTCTTCTCTCAAGCTCCACCACCCCCTTTTCCGCCCATCGCCCGATTTTCCCGGTCAGCTCCTACTACCTCCATTCGCTCTTACTTCTCACGCTGAGTGAAAAGTTTTACTCGAGATATTACGATCTCGTCCATTCCGAGATCTGCTCTACCGAGGATGCTGCTACTACCCCCAGCGCCTTCTACTTCCTCGCTTCTTCCTCCTCCTCTTCCTCTCCTTTTCCTTAACTCAATTTTTATTTAAGTCCATCCGACTCTTTTCTTCTCTTTCTCTCGTATCTTGTATAGTCACACCTCCTTTCCACTTTTACGATCTTCCTTTCAGCATAAAAACAAATTAAACAGAATAGAAAATCCATGCTAAATACTACTAAAAAGATGGAAGACAGTGGAGGTAGGATTAGATTCAAATTATGTTGAAAATCTTTTTTCGATTTTTTTCCTAAATTTTCAGATTTTCTGGTTAGCAAGTGCAAATGGTAATGTAATAAAGAAAGATATAAGGGAAGCTGCACTGTGTTGTCTCTTTTCAGCAAAGCTTTTATATATTCCAATCTGTGTGATTGTAATGCATAATATATCAAGTTCCCTGCGACATATCATAATTCAAATATTCCTTCATCCTCTGTCTGATTTTTCAAATCTATTTTATTTAGTTCTTCATTATTATATATGTAGATAATCAAAATGCTAGTACACAATCCTATCTTTAATTTATAAATCTTAATTTTCAAAATCCATTGAGATATTTAAAAAAGATTATTTAGCATTTATCAATCTGACAGATTGGTATAATTTTTCTAGCATCACCTTAAGCTATTATGGTGTCCAGTATTCGTAGAGATATTTTGCAAGTAGGAAAATTCATAAATCATACCAACACACAATATAGGTACATGCCATATCCGTCCATGATAAAAAGTTCAGGCGCAAGCTCCTTTCTCCTCCGGTCCGGATATCCAAGCCATATTTCCAGACAACGCAACCCTTACCCTTGCATAACAAATAAATTTCCCCTACATACCGATACAGCCCGGGGGCGTCGATGCGGAAGCGGAGCAGCTAGTGTGCGTTTTATAAAAAATAAGAGCTTCGAGGAGAATCAGGGGGCCGGCCTGGGGTGTTTTCGTAGCTAAAACAGCCGACCAGTCGCGGCGCTCGCGTCATCTGCATACCAGCTGCGCGCAGCCGCGCACATAAATCGACCCTCCCCTCCGCAGGCAGGCAGACAGCAGCAGCAGTAGCGGAGACTGCAGGGGCGACTTAAAGTGTGCGCGGGTGGCAAGGGGGTTAAAAAAGAGGAAATAAGGGGTGGAAGAGAGAGAGAGAGAGAGAGAGAGCGAGCGTCGCGGTGCTATCGACCAATCCTCGAGCCGGGAGACAGAGAGAGCTGCGTGCCGCCTCTCTCTCTTTCTCTCTTTCTATGCGTGGGGCCGTGCGTTCTATACTTATATCCGCATATGCGCTCTTCTACTAGCTCGACTACAGCCTTTGCTCTCTCGCGCCTCGGCCATATTGTAAAATATGGATCGCGCAGAGGTGTGCTGCTGCCGCCACCCCCCTACTCCCGCAAGCTCCAACATCCCCATAGCGTCCCCTCCAGCCACCCCCCACCCGATCTGCTGGCTCCGACTGCTTTTCCAAGCGCATCCCTACCTCGCAAGCCGCAAGCTCTCGCATAAGTGGGGGAAGCCTTGCACGCCTCTCTTCGTGGGAATTTTCCAATTTTATGCTTCGCAGCTTAAGTTATATTATACGAGTAGCTCTGGCTACTCTGGAGTATAGATTTATGCATAGCCTGGGATCACTTCACTTGGATGCTTAGCGTTAAGAGATTCGAGGAATTTTATTTTCAGAATACAAATGCAGCTTCATGTACCTACCTGCTATATTGGAATAATAATGGAGTTAAAAAAATTAAAATCTTTTTTTAACTGTATAATTGATGAATATTTATTAAAGAAAGGATTAATAAATTTTCATTTTTATAAAAATCGGAGACAGTTCAGATAAGTACTTTTCAAGTATTATCATAATTATCACGTAATTTGACAAAAGAGCTTTTTTTTTATTTATAAGATTATCATTGATAAAACATTATCATCCAAAGATTTTAAAGAATAACTCGCCTCGGATTTATTTTTAAATTATGATTAATCGTATAAAATAATGCGTATATGTTATTATACATGAAAAAAGAAAAGAAATAAAAATTGTCAAAAGGAGTAGGTGATATTATAATAATATTACTATCTTTTTCATGCTCTGACTTTACAACTCTAACTATGAAATTTACCGTTCAAAAGTACTAATATGTGGGCAGCAAGGGCGTATACTACGAGAGCATAGCTATGGAATACGAAAGACTTATAGAAGAAGGAGAATAATAAAAATCGAAGAGAGAGAGAGAGAGAGAGAGAGAGAGAAGAAGGAGGCAAAAAGAAAAGGCGAATAGCAGCGAGCGGGTACGGGCCGAAGAAACTCTCTCTCTCTCTCTCTCTTTCTTTCTCTCGGTGTATATGGGATGAAGGGATGAAGTAGAAAGGACGAGGTGTTCACGCCATTTTTCTCGCTCCGCCGAGAATTTACGGCGCCTGGCATCGATCCAGCGTCGTTATTTCGCCTTCGAAATAAACATCGGGGGCTCCCGCTGCTGCTGCTACTCGCTCTCAAGTCGATGGTGATGTAGAGCGCGCTAAAGATAGCGCTTGCGTGTGTGTGTGTGTGTGTGTGTGTATTGCGTGTATATGTAAACATATTAGGTAAATGAATAAAAGAGGCCAGCTCTTATACATATATAGAGGCAGAAAAAGAGTGAGTGAGTGATACATGATTACTTTGAGATTATTATCAGGTGTACGGATATATTATGTGGATGATCGAGCGTGCTCTGGACTGGATTTTCGTTAAATATATAAATACGCATGTGACTTTGTTTGTAGTTTTGCTAAGAGGCTTTTCGTGTATTTCATTTGGCGTAGTAGAATATTACTTTTTTTTTGAGATACGAGAATATAATCGCTGATAAAACTAGCGAGATAAGACATAGTCTAAGAGCGAGAGAGTTTTAAAATTCATAGAAATCTAATAAAATGCGAGCTAAAGGAATAAAATATGTCCATGTCGATTACATCATATCGATTACATTTTTTATATTTATATATTACGATATAATTTTAAATTAACTTTTTTATTGATGGCTATCGAAAATTTTTCTTTATTTTCAAACTTTTAACGATAAGAAACAAAAAGGTTGAATAAAAATTACGCGTTGCTCAAGACGACACATTTATGATTATTATTTAAATCACTCATTATAATATATCAATATTTACTTTACATTATCAATAAACTGAATGTTATTATTGTAATCTTATACACCTTTAAAATGAATCACATAAATATTGTCGAATTTATGGTTCACAAGAAAATAATATAATTTGGTGAAACAATATTTTAATACTTTAGAAATATAACATACGACTTTGCCAAAACGTACTTTACAGTATTAAGCAATAAAAGAATTTAATAAACAATTAATAAAAAATTACTACCAACATGTTCTTTAAAAAATAAAAATGGTTGATAGATATATAAACTTTTCAATAATCTTATAAAAAAATAATTTTAGAGTTAAGTAAATATAACATTACTTTAATATACTTCAAATCATTTAATTAAAAAAATTATCTTATACAACTCTGTCAATAAGATATTGGTTTTAAAATTACAATTTTATTAAAATAAAATTTTAAAATAAGTTCTGGAAGTATTTATAATTGAATTATTTGAAAGCTTACTTTATATAAAACTTTTTTATGTGCTATTAAAATTTGTAATAAATGACGAAAATTATAATTTTATTAAAAGTGTACATTCCGTAGATTAGTATGATAATTCATGCAACCGTCAAGACTGTTTCCAAGAACAAAATGAAATCGACAATCACTTTTTTACGAATTAACATGAACAAACTTATAACGGAAGGCCGATATCTTGTTTTAAATGGGTCTTTCCAGCATTATTAATCCAGGAAGCGAGTAAAGTAGACGTGCCACGAAACAAGTAAAAAAGTTATTAAAAATGAAATTTTTAAACATAAATTTATTAATTGTAACCATATGTACAATTGAAATTTCTGCTGTTAACAATGATATTAATAATGTACCAGTTGTAAAAACAACACTTGGAAAAGTTAAGGGATATTATAAAGTCTCATATAAAAATCAAACATACAATGCATTTACCGGAATTCCATATGCTAAGCCCCCTGAAAGAAAACTTCGTTTTATGGTCAGTAGTAAAATTTTTATAAAATAATAACATTAAAATTTATAAATTTTATATAAATTTGTAATAAATAGATTTTGGGTTTATTATGCGAATGCAATGTATTAATTGTAGTAAATAATAATCAAATATAGTCGTAAAATCAGATTTTTATTTTAAATTGTATTTATTTTTCAAAATAAATTCATATTTTTAAAAGAAGAATAATTTGACAATATTTTCTTATAAATTATATCTTTTTTTTAAAAAATTAAAAATCATTCGTTTGGTTACAACAATTTATTAACTTTTTTTAATGCTTTGCGGGATACTGTACAAGGTGTTACGATCTTCAGATGCCAAGTTGCAATTAATTTATAAAATAAATACTTATTTTTCATAGAACGAATAATAAAAGTACTAATAATAATTATAATAATAATGTTTATACTTCATCGTTTTTATTTCAAAAATTCGTATTATCACGTCAACTTTTAGCATAAATTTTATGATAATGAAAAAATGTTGAAATACTGCTCTTACACCGCGTGTAAAATTGATGAACAGTTACTGACTTTAATGTTTGAATAGCATGTCTTATTTACGTACACGAAATATGATTGAATATTAAAAGTTGCAAATTATCGAAATTTTTGATGATTCAAAAATGCCAATTAATTTTCTTAATTAGGTAATCGATAGAGATAATAAATTGTCTTTAATTGTGCTTTAAGTAGATTAATTTTTTCTAAGATATTATGTTTATTAATGTGTACGTTGAATATTTATATTAGTTTCAGAGTCCATTTTTTAATTAATTATATTATAATTATGTACCTATTTATAATTTTTTTTTTTTTCAATAGCCTCCTAAACCTACGAAGCCATGGAAAAATATATTTGATGCCACTAAAGAATCAAAAATTTGCATGCAATATAATCCAATGAAGAGAGACGTGGAAGGTAGAGAAGATTGTCTTTACCTAAATATTTTTAGTCCTGCTTTAGGATATGATAAAAAATTACCAGTCATATTTTTCATACACGGTGGAGCATTTCAATATAAATCGAGTAAATCAAATGATCCTAAATATATAATGGACAAAAATGTAGTCTTTGTCTCGGTTAATTACAGACTTAACTTATTCGGATTTCTGAGGTATGTTGCATTTCTTTATAAAGATAGCAAAAGAATATTTTCAATCAAAAAGTAAATTGAAATAAATTATTTTCACTCAACATGATTTGTTTGCTGATTGACACATAGTACTGGCGATAAAGTTGTACCTGGTAACATGGGACTTAAGGATCAAAGCTTGGCTCTCAAATGGGTCGTAGAAAATATAAGGAATTTCGGAGGAAATCCAAAAAATATAACTTTAATGGGTTGTAGTGCTGGTGGTGTCAGCGTACATTATCATTACTTATCACCAATGTCCAGGGGTTTTTTTCAAAAAGGAATATCCATGAGTGGCACCGCAATGGCGCCTTGGGCATACGTAAAAAATCCTCGCGAGCATATGAAAAAACTTGCCAACTTGGTTGACTGTCCTACACACTATTCAGAGCATATCGTTCGTTGCTTGAAACATCGTAAAGCTTCTCAATTAGCAAAGGCGGTGAGTGATATATTATTCTAATGAATATTTAATATTTATATACCATTGATACAATTTTGAGTAATTTAAAAAAATGATTTTATCAATAAATATATTTTTTAGTTGTCTTTGGCTCATTTTTCATTTCTGCCAGTTATTGAAAAACAGAAACGTGGTTACTTTATCAACGACACTCCCGAAAATATGATTAAGGCAGGAAGAGTTTATGATGTACCCTGGCTAGTTGGAGTGGACAGTGAAGAAGGAATCATGTTTACATTTAGTAATTTTTTCATTTTTTTATTTATCTTTGTTAGACTAATATAAAATTAGTTAATAGAACAATAATAGCACTTCTTTGTCTTACGCTGATTCAGGCTACCTTTTAAATCAGACTTATTTGACGTACCTTGAGGAAAATTGGAGAAACGTTGCTCCAAGTATATTATTCATGGAAGACAAAAAATCTGAAGAAAAGCGCGATATGGCTATGCTTGCAAAGGATTATTATTTAGGGAACAAAACCTTGAATGTCACTGATTACGATAGTCTGAAGGGTCTAATCCACATGGTAGGGGATAGCGGGATAATTTACGATGCAGGAAAATCAGCCAGTTTACAAGCTATTGTGAACAAAAATCCGGTTTACCTTTACGTCTATAATTTTACAGCTGAAAGATCAGTAACTAATTTTTTATTGAAGGATGCAAAAGTTAAATTAGGTTCGAAGAATATTTTTCATTGCTTTTGTAATTTTTAATGTTATTATAAAAAATCTTGTACAATTATACTTACCAACTGTATTTATAAATTTAAAGGTGTTTGTCATTGCGACGATGAAAATTTGATTCTCAGTGATCCAAAAGCACCTCCCCCAAGGCTTCCAGATGATCAGTCAATGCAACAAATTATGTTAGACATGATCTACTCGTTTGTAAGCAACGGGTAAGAATTGACAAAATTTAAATGAAGAAAAAATTTTAACTAATCATTTCATTGCATAATTAATCTATATTCATGTTTAGAGAACCAGACGTTGGAGTTTCTTGGCCTTACGTTGAACTATTTGAGGATAATATAACGTATATGCATATAAAAGGACCACAAGATATAAATGTGACTCTAACTGAAAACTTTGGTCAGAAGTTACTATGGGATACCATCAAAGACTAGTAAATTATTCATTTTTTTTTTAATTTTACCGCATATGCGTCAGCAGCAAAGAAACGAAAAGTATTACGTTTTGTATTTCTAAAGTAAAATGAAAAAAAAAGTTTTACTTGATCTGCGTATATTTTTAATATTATTAAAGGTGTGAATTATTTAAACAAATATTATACCATGTGTTATTATTTTACACAAATTACACATTACTCAAATATTTTCCTCTAATTTATGACTAAGCCTACTATTACGTCGATAATAAAAACAAAAACTTGAGATTCATTTCGATGATGTAGACGTATTATGTAGAGACATTGTTAAACACGTAAAAGTATAGCTATAACTATACGTGAGTATTCTATTGTGCATACAGCTCATACTTATGGCTAAAGTCATATTGCAAAAGAGATGCAGTTTGTAAAAGCAGCAGCGCGCGTGCTGTTAACTACGCAGATAATACGAGAGGAGAGAGAGAGAGAGTGACGGACATCACAAGCTCGGGGACAACGTCGTGCCTGTTTTTTTTTTGCCGTGAACGTGCCATCGTCGTCTATGTGTGTAGATGTATATGCGTCGCGTCGGTGTGTATGCAGGTCGGTTGTCGCACTGGTGGTAGTGATGGCAGTAGCGGCGAGATCAAAAGACGCCCCCACGCAGTAAACTCTTTCTGCTCCCTCTCTCTTTCTCTCTCTTTCTTTCTCGCTTCTAGTTCTCTCTTTTTCTTTCGGCACAAAAATTCCACCAGCCCTATACTCGCTCGCTACTTCGCGATGAATGTTTGTCTTTCGCTAGATATGTGACTCGGCTTCTCGTTTGCGGATATGTGTGTGTGGATGATGCTGCATTTTTGGAGGAATAACGTAGCTATTTGCTCTTTATAGAATCGGAGTCTTTTTAAAAAAATTTAAGATATTTTTTATATTTAACATATAAATAACTTATAAATTATCATACATGATAAGCGATTCCATAATTTTTTAAGAAATTAAATTAAATCAAATTAAAATAATTTAAATTTTTTTACATAATCTGGATATAGCAATGATACCTTTTTTATTTCATCTTGCTCATCCTATACGTATTACCATACAAAAAAAACTCCTTTTTTCAAAAGTATAATTTTGGCAAGTATGAGTAAAAATCCATTTTCATTTACAATAGAATCTAGATATTATTTTCATATTTCAT
>JAPYZE010003147.1:0-13787 GCA_030522805.1 Leptomastidea abnormis | reverse complement strand
TAACTTCATTTTAAGCTGTTTCAAGCAAAAAAAAAAGTCACATGAGATTTTGGCATGAGATCTCAGGTGAGATCTCAGGTGAGATTTTTTAGTAGGGATATGCGGAGCGGCGAGGTGTCAACTTCACGACATTATGTTATAGTTATATTTATAATGGGATAAACATACGTCATGAAGTTGACTCCTCGTGGAGCGGCGTATGACGTATCCCATTATAAATATAACTATAACATAATGTCGTGAAGTTGACACCTCGCCGCTCCGCATATGCCGCCGCCGCTGCTGTTGAATTTCAATTTATTGTGGCCGCACCCTAAAGAGAAGCAGCCTCTAAATGATTTTTTGCCCTCTGGCCGGAAAGAGCCAACTTCCTGGCCACTGCGCGAAATGAAGTTGTTGCCTTTCGGCACCGTCGAGCAGAAAAATAGTTTATAACCCTTATGGGTTATATACTATAACCGGGAGTAAAGAAGCCGCAGATCACCAGCTTACCGCCCTAGGGCGTTAATACCCTGGTGATCTGAGACTTTCTTTACTTTCTCGGCCTTGGGTCGTAATATACTATTAACATAAAAAATCACGAGATTTCAATCCTCCGTAACTTTGGATAGAATCAATACTTTTAACGCGGTAAAGCTTAAATGAAAGATTTATCAATACCTTTAATTTAAGTTGTTATGTAAGCATTTTGCTTCTTTCAAATTAAAACTATGATTAAAAGAGCTAGCTCATATATTTTATTTTTAAAGAGAAAAAATCGGAAAAAAATGAGAAAAACGTTGAGTTTAAAAAACGTGTATCGGGAAAACCATTGCTTAAAAAAAAATCAGCAGGGGCTTAAATTTTTCGTTAAACAGTGAAGTTTGAAAATATGATGAACATTAAAGTCTGGCATTTGATGTTGCGCTTTAATTCACAAGGAGATTATCAGGTATGCGGGTCTCGGATTTTGATGAAACTTGGTATACTGGGTCCTTTTGCCATAATATAAAAGAATCCCAAGTCCTAAGGTCTAACGCCTTTTTGTTTTTGACGTATCTATCATCACAGTTTAGAAATTAGCATGGTTTTGTATATCTATACATATGAAAAACAATATATAGATATAGAAAACAATGCTAAATTCTAAACTTTTATTGTAAATATCTCAAAAACAAAAAGGCGTTAGACCTTAGGACTTGGGATTCTTTCTTTATATGCCAAAAGGACCCAGTATACCATGTTTCATCAAAATCCGTGACCCGCATACCTGATAGTCTCCTTGCAAGTCAAAAATGTACTATTTATACTTTTTCCTCTGTAACTTTAGGTTAGATCGTTTAGAGGACAAAAAGTTCTAAAGAAAATTTATTTTCAATAGATGCTTTTTTCGATACGCATTTGCTAACTTCTCTCCAATGACTATTCGTAGGACATTTGTAACCTTTATCAATTTTGTTTCTTTTCCATAACCTTTCCCAAATTGTCAAATTTAAGTTTTTACCATGTCATTGCCAGTTCTTAAAATAATTATGAAAGTTTCGAATACCTACGGACATGAATTTTTATATATTTCTTCCTACACCAAAGGAGAATTGAAATATTAGAAGTGTTGAAAAAAACGAATGTTTAGCATAATTAACGTCTGTCAATACGGGTCATACTTTTTTTGCAAGTAAAGAAGGACCTACTGCTGCATCGCATCAACACCGACCGAATTTAGATGCCTTTGTTACGATTGCCAATCTCTTTCAAGTCATGTATTATGTGCGATTACTTATTTTACGAGTTATAGCTATCTACATATGGCGTGCCTAAAAAAGTTTCACTTGAATATTTTTATAAATTTTTTATGATACGTATACTCTTATTAATTTAGTTAAATATAAATATACTATTGATATTACAACTTTTAAGGTTACTCATAATCTTATGTTATTAAATAAGTTGCTTTATAATTGTCAATTTGCGTAAAAAAATTAAAACGTGTACATGACAAATTCGTGAAATTTTGAAGTATAATAAAAGAAAATAAGACTTTTAACCAATATCTAGTAACAAATTAAGTTTTACAATTAAAAAAAATAAGACTTCAAAAAAAAATTTATTAGCTGTGCATACTTTTACAAGCACTCCGGGTATCACAAAGCCACTCCGCAACATTTAAACTATATGCTTGAATTCTACAAATAGACTCAGAAGGCAACATAATAGGATCATCGATTCAAACATATTCTCTTAAACTTTAATTTTGTAAGCGTTTTTTTTTTTTAATGGATATAAGTTACAATTTTACAAATATTTTTTGAAGAAGTTTTCTACAACATACTTACAATTAGTAGGTAGCAATTCCTAAAATTAATTTTTCTGTCATATAACTTGGTTTTTTCTTAACAATTTCATAGCATATAAAAATAGAATCTTTTTTTTTTTTTTAATAATTTATTAATTATAATTAGTTTTTTATGTATTACAAATGATCCGATGTCTATAAAAAATGATAGCAACAAAATTTATAGAACTTCATTTAATACTTGATCGAGGTTTAATGAGTACGAAGATTTAAAAGTAAATTATATTTTTGATAAATCTTTAATAGATAAAAAAAAATTAATTATTCGAGCTATTGATCAGATAAACTGTATAAGGCTTTCTATAAAATTATCTAATTTTTTTTTATTACTCCCAGCTACCCCGATCTTTTTTGCCCTATCCCACTTGGTCCTCCTTGTGTAAATGACCCTACTTGTCCCACTTGTCCTATTTGCCTTTTTACTCCAACTTGTATTCCTGACCCTCCTTGTACAGACGAAGATGACCCCGCTTGACCTATTTGGTTTCCTATTCCCGACCCTCCTTGTACGGGTACAGATTGTCTGTTCACTCCTGCTTGTGTAGACAAAGATGACGACCCTGCTTGTCCTCCAATTCCATTTTGTACTGCTGATTGTCCTTGTACAGATGCGGATTGTCTTTCTTGTCCACTTTGTCCTGATGACTTTCCTTGTACGGCTACTTGCGGATTGGGCATTGGGTGATATAAATATTTCGTTATTACATTTCTTAGATAGTCGCGTAGCTATACTGCAGGTAATAGAAGCTGATTTCGATTGGCAAGAATTTGTTGGGTTGTTATGTATCTTGGTATGGAATTTGGATTTAATTGTCTTGCTAGATTTAGAAGACTATCTTGGCGTCTGTCTATCTCATTAAGCACTGATTCAGGTATAAATCGTGTATGCTGCGACAGATAATCACTATATCTTTCTAACTGATCGACAATAGCAGCTATTTCTGGTGGTCCAGCAAAAACAATTTGCATCGCACTTTGATGAGATATATTATCATTTTTGCTTGTACCTAAAATTATCAAATATTTTATCAAATTATTTTAATTCAGATCTTTTAATAATTATTTTCTAATTATTTACAAATTACACTTTTTTGGGAGTGTCCTGAATTGAGATAATTTTCGGTGTTGATTTGTCAGTATCAAATTTTTTGTTTAATTTTTTTTATCAACTATTATTTTTTAACGTTTTTATTATATTTGTATGAGTAAATAATACAATCTAATCGATGATTTAATATTTTATAAATTACGGGAAAATATAATGATATTCTTTTATTTAGAATGTATGAGACACAGATGGCTTATATTCGAAGAAAAAATTTTTAAACTCATATTATATTATTTTTTTTTTTTACGATCACGTAACATAAAAAAGGCTTATTTTTTTAAAATAAAAATATTTTATGCTATACTCAAATGATTAAATAAAGTCAAATTATGTAATATTGCGAGAAATTTGTAATTTTGTAATGTTATGTAATATTTTCTGGTTTTCAATAAATAAATAAATAAATAAGAACAATGACTCTCTTTCCAGGAAATCGCGTTACTATTTTTTTTAAAGTGTACTTTTGATCGCAGCCAAGATAATAATATTTTTCATTTTGTATAAAGTAGCATTTATTTCATCATTTTGAAAAAATGCACTTTAAACATACCATCAACTGAGCAAAATAAACTTGTACAATAAGGTACTCATTACAAGAAAAATATCTTTAATTTTTTTTTTGCTTCATATTTTCTCTATCGATTTATTATTTATGAAAAAAATTTTTTACATAGGAAGAAAAGAGTTTCATACCTTTTATTTTAGCAAAAAATACATTTAAGATAAAAAATCCGATAAAAATACCCGTTTTGAGAGACATAACGTTACCGAATTAGAAATATAAGTCTTAAAACCAAATTATTATCAACTCAATGTTACACTTTTATCATACTTTTATATACTGTTTAGCACTAATATCTTTCTGTGCAGACGTTATATAAATTACATTATAAAAACCATTAAAATTTATAAGGCAGTTTATCATTATCTTGAGCGAAACATTAACTTGACGTAGGTTCAGAAAAAAGTACGATTAATAGGGGAGAGCGGGGCGGAACTGTACGATTTGTTTCCAGCAATTTTTTGAAGAGAAGCTTCTTACGCCTCGTTTCGATTTCCATTTGACCTCGTTTAAGAGCCGTCAATACATTTCGTGGCCATTTTTCCTCCTCATGAGAATCGAAGATTTTTTTACCTAAGTATTTTGACCAGCTGAATCCAAATTATGAAGGTTCCCGGCCCAAAAAAGTGATTAGAAAAAAGTTATATTAACAAACCACCACTTTTTGGGTTAGGAACCCTCAAAATTCGAAAGCCCAAAAAAAAACTAAATCGAAAATTTTCTCCATAACAAAACTTTTTATTTAACAAAAAAAAAAAAAAAGATTTCACCAGGAATTTAACCTTTCACCTCGAAATGAGTAGTCAAGCGCTTCACTTACCTCTAAGCTTTACGCTTGTACAGTATTAATATTTTGTCGATTTTTAGTATGCTATCATATTAAAATGGAAAATTTTTTTCTCGTAAATAAAATATATTACATTTGTTAAAAAAAAAAAAATCAGATCCACGGGCCCAAAAGTAAAATATAAAAAAAATTCATGGTTCGAAAACTAGAAAAAGAATTTAATAAAAAAATTTTAAAAATTAAAGAACGTAAAAAAAAGAATCGATGCAATTTCGCATTAAAGAAAACTACTTGCGTCAGACGTCTAAGCGAAATGTAGTTCTTCCAAATTTTCTTGAGACAAAATCAATTCTTATAAAAATATGAAAATGCATCGATTCTTTTTTTTAATTTTTTTTAATTTTTGAATGCAAAGAAGCTTTGCTTCTTTTTCTAGCGTCCAATGGATAAATTTTTTTTCTCTTATTAAATTAATGAAATAAATTCTCAAACCCACTGAGGCGCGAAAATAAATTGTGAGAGGAACAGTAGCTTAAAAGATGAAAAAGGGATCTGTCAATTTATTCTGTTATTGAACATTAAATGGGTGGTTGTCATGGATACGCTTTGGAAAAAATTTATCCAGAAAAAAATCTGGAATTTTTGAATACCGGAAATACGGCTATCTGGAATAATGGAACCAGAAAACTAGATGTCGGAAAATTGACACCGGAAAAAAAATCCGGAATTTTGGAATGTCGAAAAAATGACTATTCCAAAAAAATTGAGCCGAAAGAATGGTCGGAAAATAATAAATTATTATATCTAAAAATTAAAGATAACTAATTTTTTTTAATTTTTCGTTTTTCAAGTAATAAAATTTTAAATAAGATTTTTATTTTTTATTCTGTAACTCAAATAAATATAATTTCATAAGTAATATTCATTTTTTTGAAACAGCTGTGAATTTTGCTAGTCTTTAGATTAAAAAAAACTATACATTATACAGAAAAAAATAGTCTATTATTTTCATGATCACGATTGCTGCTCTATCGATTCTAAACTTAATTACTACTATACGCTTGACTCGGGCAAAAAATGTACGAATTTTTTTTTAAATTCCATAAATCTTAAAATTTATCGTATACATTTTATTATAAAATTTTTCGTGCTTCGATATAGCGAGGGGGAAGAAATTGTTATACATTAAGAACACGTGGATTATTAATTAATTTTGATAATTAAACTTTTTTACTTGTCCCGAGAAGCTTGAACGAGTTGCTAGGTGATAAAAAATGATTTTTGAGATATTATTATATAAATTTTAATCAATAATTCTTGAATTATATCAAGTAAGTGTTATAAAATTGTATAAATTACGCATTGAAAAAGGTGTCTTTTCAAGCATCCCTTACGCGTATCACGCATAAAAAAAGTATTTTATTTGCTCGTTAAAAATCGTTTCAGACATTAAAAATATAGTCATACAATTTTTAAATTATACATAAATTGAAGTAAGATCTGGTTATTATTAGTTCTGACATATATAAGTAGAAATACTTTTAAATATTATCATTGCCGAGAACATAAGCATTTATTATCGATACACGCAGTCTTTGCTTATTTAAAAAAATATATTTATTAAATATTTAAAAAAATTTTACACATTATTCATTTTAAAAATTATTTTATATAATTTTTTAAGACAAATAATTGTTTAATTATTGTAAAACGCATTATTTAAAGTTTTTTTTTTATGTAGCGTTTCAAATTATATAAATGCTCTTGATGCGAATAGCTATTCCCTTTACTTTAAATTTATTAATGTTGTTGAATGCAAACGAAACGTAATTGAAGAGTTAATACTGTTTGGTTACGTTGAAATAAAACGAAGCAAAAAGAAAATTAACAATAAAACAGTAATTAATGTTTTTTAATGTTAATTGAATAACGTTTTAGAAATATTTTACACAAACCGTATACAATTTAGTTTAGTTTAATTTATAAAATATTATTATGTTTTGGTTTTTATTTTTATTTTTTAAAATGAAAATATTTAAAACTAAAAATTTTTTTTATATTTCGGCTTATTACATCTTCCAGGATTAATAGACAAATATTTAGCCTTAAAATTTACTTAGACTCATATACAATTATTAAGCTCCAAAATTTTTATATCGAAGGAATAAGGTGGAGGATTAAGATCGTCATAAATACAAAAATTTAAAGCTTGCCGTCGTAACGCTACCTAACCGATTGATAACTAATCAAACAATGTTATTTTTTTTAATGAAATAAAGCTAAAATGTTATAATTATTTCAAAATTGTTCATAATTACGAAATTATTAAACAGACAAGATAATAGTTACCGAATAGTCATTCTCTAAAAGAAGAAGAGAAATAAGTGGACTCGAAGTTGCTCAGTTAACGGAGTGTAGGCTTCGCAATCCACATGTCGTGGGTTCGATTCTGAGCGCTCGTCATTCTGAGCTTTTTAAGCTCTACCCCGAAATACACTCATTAAAGTGTCAAAAAGATATGGATCTAACTATAACCATATTATTAGATTCTCCTAGTTAATTAATTTTTATTTAATTAATTTTTATTTTTAATAAATCTAAAAAAAATCTTAAATACTAACTTAAAATTCTTTAAAAAATGCAAATATTTAAAATTTTTTGTTGCAGTTGATTTTTAAATTTTACATCTGCAACTATGATATAAGTTTTCTATCTTTGATGCATTTATGTTGCAGATTAATTTTAAAAATTGTTATAATTTTTTTGAGAAATTTGTAAAAAGTTTTTTTAAACGATAGTAGAAACAAGTGTAAACTGCTCGCTAGAAAGTAAACGATTTAGAGCAACTGTTGAGCAAATAAGCATTTGGGACGGAAATTATGATACCCTAAAAAAAAAAAGAAAGAAAGAACGACTGATTAGTATTCAGAAATTCGCTGAATGCGTGGTTCCAGTGTGATCGCAATATTTTAGCTCAGAATTTGAAAAAATGCATAGAATCTACTTTAATGACGTAAGTACAAAAGTTTAATTCACATATAAATAAATGTAAGAATCATAAAAAACCTTCTCGCCGTAATTGAAACAAATATCGATGTCTTTTTTTTAACATTATTTTTTTTTACACTCTTGCAAATTTTTAGCATGAAAATATTAGCAGTTTTAAATTTCGAGATACAAAATAAAAAATAGTCAAATTTAGATCTTCTTTATGAGTATTATTTTTTCTCATTCATTTTTATCTTTTTTTTTTTATTTATTAAAATATATAAAATGAACGGCAAGTTTGACATGATAAAGCTCTCATGAATTGCCGTTGACTATATAATTAACGACCAAATTGTTATTTTAGTATTTAAATAATCGTTGTATTTTATTTTTTGACTTGCATGTTCAATAAAAATTTTCAAAGTTTTGAATAAAATCAATTATATCGAATAAGTACTGTTAAGAACTGTAATAATAAATCTAAAAGTTGGACATGCGAAGCAAAAACACAAAGTACACTTTTTATCCAAAAATTAAAATTATAACTTGGCCTTTAATTATGTGATCCAACTAACTTTTAACGGCCATAAATCGAACTTTAATCATATCAAACTTGCTGTACAGTTTATACCTTTTTAAAGGTACATAGTTTTTTTGGATTATTTATTTGCAATGTTCGTAATCAAAGTAATTGAACTTTATATGAAAAAACTTTCATTTTTATCTATATACTACTATAAACTTTTTTTGTTGATTGAACTTATCTTATAAATTACCATAATTATTGAATAGCGCAGATGTCAGATAGTCTTTAACAATTCGTTTGTCAGAAATTCAATATACTTGAGATTTTTAATCGTTCGAGGTTTTTAATTCGTCTCGCAATTTTATAAAATAAGGAAATATTTTTTTTCACTATGAAGATTTTTATAATTTTTGCTTTATGTCTAATACTGTTATTAGCTGTTGCAAACAGTCGTAAGTAATTTTGATATTTTTAATAATTTATTAATAAAAAATACCTACTGTAAATTATATGATTTTATAATATTATTGCTGCATAAAATATTTTAAAAAATTCCAATTATCGTGACTTTTCATACTCAATCATGTTATATATATATATAGGCAAATATTTGTTAAAGTTCACTTTGTAAAAAAAAAAAAGTCTAAAAAACGTCTAACAAATGTTTAAATCTTTTATCTAATAAACAGCTCATAATTTAATGTAAAAAGATTCATTCGTTTTAAATAAAAGCAAAATAACAAATTGAAATACTAGAGACAAAAATATATACCTTCTCAACCTAAAACCGTAAGCTTACGTGGCAAAAAAGTATTAAAAGGTATAAGATCTCATTGTATAAAATCCAGGACTACAGCCTATCTTGAATTTGAATGTCGGGTACATTATTACTGGGCGCGTTAAATATATAATTTAAAGTAAAAGACATTCCTACCAGACAATTTCACGTGATAAGCTGCATTCTTGGCTTCGGCAATCGCAAACTATCAGTTTTTAGTATAGAGAATTTGTAGATTTTTATTGTTACCTCAAGTACATAATAGTGCATACGAATTCTTAACTGGAAGTCTGTAACTTTTTGGAGTTAAGGTACGGCGTATCAAGCATTACGGATATTTTTCGCAAAGTTTTTTCAAAAATCTTATACTCTTAATTATAAGGTAAAATATAGAATATGTGTTTTCCAAACTCAAAAGTTAAAAACTACCAGTTTTTTTTCGCAATATACGAATCGTCGATTTGATCCATGATGTTTGTCACCTCAGCCAGTACGGAAAATGCTCGATTGAATATAAATGCAGTTTTATAAAATTTTATACTATTACGATTAGCATTCAACCGATTTTTTTTCTAAGATTAAAAATTTATTTTTTATAGTTCCAAGTGCCAGTCATATTATTGAAGCTGTGAATAAAAATGGTAAATATGAAATCTATCATTTTTAAACTTGTACTCTTTAAAATTATTTCATTAAAAATTTTTAATTCTTAAATGTAAGTTATTACATTCTTAAATGTAAGTTATTATTATTTCAAATGTGTTGAATAAAATATTTTTACTAGTGTTTTTATTTTTATTTTAGAACGTAGTACCAATCATACTGTCATACGTGTACACAATTATCGTAAATACAAAATTCATTTTATTTTCTTTACAACAAACTAATATTTTCCGATTAACTAATAAATATTTTTTTAGGTGATTGGGTAGAAGGCCAAGATTGTCCAGAAGAAGTCTTCAAGGCTAACTGTGATATTTGTTTTTGTACTGAAAAGCCAAATAAAACATGGTGTTTTTATGGAGCTGGCTGTTCTTAAATTTTTATGTTGATCTAAGAAAATAAAATAAATTTATTCTCTTCCTTTTATTTACAATATTTACTTATTATACCAGCCACTTATTTTCGTATGCAGTGAACCCATATTTTACAGATAAAAAATTTTTGCTCCATACGTTTAATTTATATGTTACTATATTTTGATACAAGAATCAAAAGTAATTTTTTTTGCGAGAAAATAAATAATACCCATGTTTAATTTGAAGCGTAATTACCATTTGAATTTCATCTGAATTTAACATACTTACGAGTCATCTGTTTTCGTGATGCGTATGCAATTTTTTATGCCTGCAAAGTTATAAAACGATATTTTCGTGCTGTGCTAGTAAAGTAAGGAAATAAACAAATAAATAAATTTTGCAAATGACTTTGAACAGACACGTAAAGCGAAATTATCATCTTAATATTTTCAAGGATTAGCTTAAATACATTCATTTTAGATTCTTTTTTGAAGAATAATTTATTCAAAATATATTTCTATCGATATAAATATTGTTTATAAATTATATTACTTGTATTACAAAATAAAATTTGGTAGCTCTGAAAATAAAATAACATCAACTTTCTAAAAAAATATTAAAACATTAAAAACAAAAGGATATAAACTATAATAATAAATTAAACTTCGCAATTAATTTAATAAAGCTTAAAAACTATGAATTCTAAACTAGAATTGCCTATGGCTCATAAATAAAATTTTTTATAAAAACAATTCTTGTACGGAAGGCAATACAGTTTTTCTTGTCATTACAATACTTTAAGCTAATTGTACTATCACAAACTGAGCTGCTTTTTGTCCCCAATCGGTCTTAGGTCCAGGTTTGTGCCTGCCATTATTTTTGATAGCTAGCCACCAACCGTTTTCTGCATATTTGTGCGAACGAAATGCCTCATATTTTCGTGTACTCCAATGCTCCCACTCAACGTTATCCTTGTTCATTTTTGGCTAAAACAGTAAAATGAGTTAAAAGTCAGCTTTTTAGATGTTATTTATAATTTGGTATCATTAAGTTTCTTTTTCAGTACAAAAGTGATTATCTGTATAGTTAATCAACAAATAATAAAATTATTATTTTCATACTAATCTCTCGGTATAAATAAATTAAAGAATAGAATAAATTACATTAGCATGAATACAATTATTTTCTTAACTTAAAACTAAATTTATTTAAATAAAAATATTTTTCATAATTATCTAATCTTTTTTTGAATGAAATAAAAAAATTTTTTTAAACAAAAAAATAATTTAAGTGCAGCACAGTTAAAAAAGTTTTTTATGTACAAAAATATTTCTTTTGTTTCAAAAGTCCTAAAAAAATTTACAGCTTTTGTGTTGAACTCATGACCGTTAATAGATCACCAACCGATAGGTTCTTGAGAGCAGCTGCCTGCACAGAATGGTTTCTATCGAGATGTCTCGTTTCTATAATATTTTGAGACTGTTGATGTTTGAAGCGCTTCAGAAATGACAGGTGTTACTTTGGCATGGAAAACGTATTAATTAAAAAAAAAAAAAATACAGCCTTTTCTTATTATCAACATTTTACAATAGTTTAAGTGATTTTTCTAATTCAGTATATTTATTATATTCCAATTTAATAATAGAAAATCATTAGGGTAAAATTTAAATTATTCTGGCTTGAAAAAATTACGTTTTGTTAAATTAATTCCTTACAATAATCTGAGCCTTATGTGTTTATGCAGTGTAAATTCAAATGTTTTTCGTTAAATAAGTATAACATCATAAAATTATATTTTATAAAATTTTTCCATTTTAAGAATGCTTGAGAATGATTAAATTAATTCTATTTAACCGAGATAAAAAAGAAACATAACTTGGCGTTTTATAAAAATTCATGAACGAAAGCTACTGTGATCTTTTCGTACAAGCTTTAATTCGAATAATGGCATTGTTTAAGCGAATTGTGAAAAAATTAAAATTATTTTTTAATTCCCGAATTCAAACATCATAATATTATAAATCATTTTTATTTTAATAGTTTTTATTAATTATTTTAAAAATTAATGCCGTAGAACGCCAGAGATGTAAAAAATTTAAGGTAAAAAAACAGGTTTGAAGTCTTAATAATATATCGTAGATTTAAAATTAAAAACTAAGGCTTGTAATCAGAGAATATGGTAGTTTAGTAACGTAGCATGCATATAAGTAAAACTGTTGAAAAATAAAATATTACATTTACCTCTCCATACAAATGTCCAGTTGTATTAATTGCTAAATAATGACCAGTCTGAGCACTTTGCAATCTTACTACTCCATGAGATAACGGTGTTAGAATAAATTTTACTGAAAATTATATATATATTTTTTTAATTGAAAACTTACAAAATATAAAAAAAGTACTAGATTATTTATGAAAAAAGTTCCGATGAAAACAATATTAAAGAAAAATTATTTGCAATTACCTAGTGGGTTGTTTGTGCTATCTGCTAGAAATCCCGTTACTCTTCCAGTCGTCGTGATACCAATGTCCAGTCCGAGAGAAGAGTTTTAATTTCAACTGATTTTCGTTGTTGTTTATTACTAGCTGAGGTAGACTAGTTATTGATAATGGCCTTTTTGCTGATTGATGTGTTATTATGAAGTTTGAATTTCTAAAAGATATTATTTTATGTATTTAGTAACATGATTAATAGGATTATAATACAGCTAATTTTAAATGATATAATGTGAATTAAATACGTTAGTTCCGACAAAATTAAAGTCAATTATTATTTAATTTCTGTTGTATGTTGATATGTTTTTTTTAACGAGATAATTTATTTTAAATTTCAGTATTAAAAGTAATAGTTATCTTATTTTTATGTAAATTATTCTATTAGAAAAATTTAAATGCCTGAAGTATATTACTTTTGCTTAATAATTTTGAATATAAAAAAGATTTCACTAATTTTATAAAAAATTGTTTTACTCTAGCCCTTGTATAAGCTATCGAACTAAACTAAAAATTTCTGATTTTAATTTTTACCATTAACTTTGCGACTTGCAATAACATAGAAAATATTATCGATGTTTAATTATTAAAAATAAGTCTTTTATGAAAAAATAGGCTTGTGTATATGGCTCAATTACTTTCATTACCTTGAGGGAAGGCTAGAAAACTATATAGAGTTGAGATGCAAGGTCATATCAAGTATAATATGTAAGAGGGGAAAGAATGTGATTTTTTTCTATAGCCAAGCAAAGCATATATATTATATAGTTATAACATCTATCATATTATATGAGCTATCTATGTGGATATAACTGTGTTCAATTGAAAAACGCCGCTCGTTAACCTGCCTGACATTGTCGCGAGCATCGCAGAGAGAAATTAATTGAGTTACCGAGTTGATTGAGCAGCAGATGGCTCGTGTTAGTGTGAGAAAAGCGTTTGAAATAATACTTGTATGTTGGTGTGTAAAAAGAGGGAAAAAGAGGGGAATAACAAGAGGAATAGAGGAAGAAAAAATTGTATGTAAGAGAGAGATAGAGATAGAGACGAGTACGAGCCTCTCGAGTTACGAGTGCAAGGGGGAACGCGAGGTTCCGCGTCAGCGCTTTTTTCCATCCACATTGTCGCGACCAAGCGGTATTACCGCAATGTATATATATATATATATATATATATATATATATATATATATAT
>JAPYZE010003146.1:0-16704 GCA_030522805.1 Leptomastidea abnormis | reverse complement strand
TTTTTTTTTTGAAACTCTTTAATCTTTCTCATCTTCTCGATTATCACGCTCTCATCATCCCCCTTTTTTTTCGCAGCTTTTATTTTATACATATATACTTCCCAGCTTTACTCTCTCTCTCTCTCACTAATCATCGTCATTCCCGTATACGATAAATAAAAATGGCTCTAAATCACCAGTACAAGCATTGGATGATATACACACACACACATCCAACGTTGTACCTTTATGTTATTTTTTTTTTTTTTTTTTTATTTTTGCATTATTTTTTCGTTTGGTCGACGCCACGTCGGACTTTAGAATATTATCAAAGAATAAGATTATTATTAATAAAAACACGCACGCGATTGACACCTTTTTTTTTTTTTATTGTTTACTCGTCATTGTTCATTATTTTTATTTTTTTTTTCTTACATGTCTGTTTTAATTATTATAATTATTATTATTATTAATTTTTTTTTTTCAATTTTTTTTTTATTCATTTTTAGTTAGAAAAATAAATTATAAAGCTACAGCTCGCGACAGTTAGTACGATTACTTTTATTTTCTTCACTTCTTTTTCTTTATTTATTTTTAAATCCCTTCGTCGAACGACTAACCTACTGGACTAATTGGTTAGAATAGGAGTGTTTTTTTTTTGTTATAATGTATATTATAATAATATACGGCCGCGGCGCAGCCATAATAAGTTTAGATGAAAAGTTTATCTCTTTCTTTCTAGCTCCCCGCATTGCTTCCGCGAAGGCCATTTTTAATTAAATTTAGCGAGGAGCATCGGTCCTATACAACATATAATAATAATAATAGCCCCCCCCCCCTACCTGCCGCGACCATCTCCTCCTTCTATCATAGGCATTAGGTCCCTGGCGAGAAGAGAATATGTGCAATGCCTTTCTCTCTCTCCTTCTGATATTGTTTTCCTTAAAATTGTTTTTTAGTTTCACATTATTTTTTTGTTATTTTACTTTTCGTCTTTGCTTCGCTATTATTTTTTTTTTATATACTTGTGGTACGAAAAAGTCGGGGAACGCGCTCAGCCTTTTAATACGTGTATTTATGTATGTTTATATCGCTGCATCATTTTGGAGTCTTCCGGAGTCGTATATTGTTATCATCAAACCAACCCTTATACTTTCTCTCATACTATATAAGCCCAGTCGAAATCTTGCTTAATATTTTCTTCTCTTTTATTTTCTTCGATCTCTCGCTTGTCTAGCTTTTTGTTTTTATATATTCGTCGCTTTTATTTTTTTATTAGACGCGCGCACAAAAATGAAGGAATGGAAGATTTACAAATAAAAATAATAATAAATTCGAGTTTGTGGTAATAAAAAATGTTTGCGTATTGCTTTTTTTTTATACTTTCTGACAAAAAATAAAAAAAAAAGGAATTAATAATGATAAATATAAATATGTATATATATAATAATAATAATCGTATAGCGGTGTTTTAATAATGTTCAATTTGTTTTGTTTTTTTTTCGGAATCGTGACAATGCTGAAAAACAATTCATCGTCGCGCTCGCTTTAGTATATATATATTCGTCTATTTTGCTTTTTAAATATCATTTTTTTTTCCAGTACTCTTGCTTGGTTTTCTCGCGCCGCTCGCGACTAGTATTAATAATTTTTTTTTTATCGAGCCGTCGTTTTTTTTATTTATTTAAAGAAGATACGTTTGAGAAAAAAAAAAACAAAAAAATACTTGTATGTCAATGTCTCCACGCGAAATCGCTTGTTACGCTGCGTAAATATATAAATATATAATATATAATATATATTTGATGTACATATATAATGTATGCTTATTACATCGCAATTATTATTATTTTTTTTCCATCAATGATTAAATCGATCAGATATAGATTCGCTCTTCTTTACAATTAAATAATACAATCAGAACTTATGCTTACAATTCTATCGATGTGTGTAAGTGTAATTTTTTCTTAATCTTTCACGTGTGTGTCCCTTATTATTAAATTTTACTTTTTTTTTAATTATTTATTTAATATTTATTATTATTTCCATTATTCGTCTAATTTAAAAAAAAACAAACCTTTTCCTCTCTTTTCGACTTAGCTTTGTCTTAGCAAGCGCGCTACGAATCACGATTTGTGTTGTTTTTTTTCATTTATTGTTCTGATTAAAATCACCAAGTTTGCCGATATACATATAATATATATTTTTTTTTATTTTTTAATCATATCACGTCTAATATTACGTATGGAATAGCCAACGCGAGGCTTCGCGTCATCATACGATTTGCGTCGACTGAGAGAGGGAAAGATTAGAATAGAATGATTGGTGATGGTATATAAGGGGGAGGGGCGATTGAATGAGAGATTTTTTTTTTTTTTTTTAAAAAGGGAGTTTAAGAAGGAATGGAGGGCGAAAAATTACGTCCGCGCTTTGATCACAAAAAAAGATGCTTTTTTTTTCCTTAAAAAGAAAAAAAAAATATAAAGAAATTAAAAGTAAAAAGTAAAAAATCAGAAGTATATCTAATTCGAAGTTCATTTTGTTTTTGTTTTTATCTTTCGATCGTTATTTTATCGTCCTTTATTCTTTCGACTCGTCCTTCAACTCTCGATAAAAAAAAGACTCTTCCCTCTCGTCAGTCAATCAGGTACAGTCAACACCGATATATATGTAAGAAAAAAGTACGCTTTTATTTTTTTTTTTTACAAGTTTGTGTGTATATATATAAAACTAAATTATAAAAACCCCGAAATCACGAGGCTCGTACGGCCGAAAGATCAAAATATCATTTGTATAAACATTTTTTGGTCATTTTTTTATTTATTCATCCAACTCTTTCAATAATCTCCGATAATCTATATATAAAAAAGTCGACGTCAAAGCTAAGTAAGAAAGATCTCCCGAATCTCTTTTTCCTTAAAAAAGAAAAAAAAAATAGAATCATCAAGTACGCGAGGCTCCAACCGCACCGCGACGGCCCAGCGATGACAATGAAAGAAAAAAAAAGAGTTAATACAATCGTAACAATTAAAAAAATCTCAACGGATCTCAGGTTGCGGCTATAATTGAGTCTTAAAACTCTCCTATGTGCTCACATTTCCCGGATCATCCCTCCTTACTTTCATCAAAAAAATTATCATTTTTATGTACATGCAATTACATAAATACAAATATATATATAATATATAGATATTTAGGCGACAAAAAAAAAAATTGCTCAGCGAATTATTTCGTTCTCCACCAAAGTCAAAAATCTCCACGGCCTCTCATTCCTTTTCGCCTCCTCCCCCTTGATTTTAAATAAAGCTCGAGCGATAACATGTCTGTTTCTATTCTTACACGCCAAACTTGTTCTTGTCTCTAGACTATAAACAGCCTACAAACGCGTTAAGATTTTCTCTTTTCGCATTTCAATTATCGCTTTTCCTTCTTTATTTTTATTATTTTTTTTATTTGTTTGCTTCTCTAATATCATTAAAATTCTACGATTAATAAATGGTACAGAGACACACTGGACATTGGCACGACAGGTGGCATTTAGATTTAATAATAGAATAAAATTTACGTTATTGCGATAACATTTGGTATCGTTGCGTCGCCGGCCGCGTCTCTTATCTCTCGTTGGCTTTAGTTTTTGTGTAATGTTTTCTCACATGTTTATTTTTTTTTTTTTCACTACCTACAAATTGGCGCCGCGCGTGTTCCCTTTCTTTCTCAGCCTCTCGACGGATTTCACTTTAACTTTATTAATATTATTTTTTTTTTTTCATTTTTTTTTTGTTTAATTATTCGTATATTTATTATAATACAGTACACGCACTTCATACGGCGCGTTTTGTATCTCAGACTTCGGGAACGGAGAGAATTCTTTGACTTTTGCTTTGAAGACTCCGCGGAGGCCCGGAGGAACGATCGCGCCGCAAACCCGCGGGCCTGACCGACGTCAATGCTGGCTTTATATCGCGCTTCGAAAGGCTAACTCGCTCCTCAACTCTATTCTCTCGCGCATCTTTTTTTTTTGTTGCATATATTTTGTGTTTTTTTTTTTTAAAATCCATCAACATTTTTTTATTCGTCTTTTGTTTGTCCTTACACCCTCTGGTTTTTTGATTAGATTAGTACAGTCTAAGTTTCGACGTCCGTCGCACGATACTCGATCGTGAGACGCTCGTCGGATATGAATTAAAAAAAAAATAAAGAAAAAAATTAATAACAGTGTGGAACACTTTTTGTCGAAAGTAGGCGCACGCGCACGTACGCATAATGCACGAGCGTAATCCTTTCTTAGCCGTGCAGAAGAAAGTAAGACGAGTTAAGCCAAATGGTCGAGGAGCCACGTGGCCTGGATACCAACGAAAGCGCGTTTCCGCCGCGTGGCTCCTTGGCGCTGAATGGCTAGTACGACACAGCACGCAAGTATACGGTTTTTTTTTTATTTTCGCCAACAGCACGACAGAAACAGACGAGACGGCGAAGGTACGAGTCTTTTGGACTTGATGTGCGGAAAAAAAAATGCTTGACGAGTAAAATCAAGCGCACGCGGGCAAGAGACTTGCCATCGCGGTCTCGTACTGCTGCTACTCATGCTCGTTTTCGTTTTAAAATCCTTCGCATTTATCTCAGTTAATTATTACTATACTTTTTTGTTTTGCAAATTAAGTAACGCTCACTCGGGGACGAATCATCTCGCACGCATATATAGTATGTAATATGTATCGATTGCAGAGTATTCTATAGTCTCTGTTGTTTCGCAATTCGTTTTTTTTTTTTTTCATAAGCGGTAATATCCTTACTCTGTGTCCTCGTTGCTCTTGTGGCTCTATTTCGGTTCTTACGGTCTCATAATTGATCATCGCTGACCGCAAATCTGGGGATTTACGGCCCCCACGTCTACATGGACTCACCGCCCAGAAGATCACCAGGTAAGTACGAGTTCAAGGAGCTCGGAGTGGTACGTTGTTGATCGCTGCTATCAAGACCCGAGCTGCTCCAGAGCGAGTTGCTGGCCTGGGGAGCACCCCACAACTGGCTAGCACTTGCGCTCCAGGTGTCGGTAGGTGGGCCGGCTTTGTTGACAGTTGGTCTTAGACCCCAGCCAGCGCCACTGCTTGGCTGTTGGGCTCCGCTACCTGTAGGACCACCACCTGCACCACTGCTCGGTAATAACTGCTGAAGTAATGTGTCGATCTCGTTGTCTAGTGGCGACTCGGCAAAGATGGTTGTATTACCGAGCACGCAATTATTGAGAGCGCCTTGGGCCTAGAAAATTAAATAAGAAAATTATTATAAATTGTCTTAAAATTTTTTTTTTAAGTATTACTAAAAAAGTTCAACTGCTTACCTTAAAAGCCTCTTGGCGTGACGAATACTTGGCGAGTGCAACGCCATGGTTAAGATAAAGTCGGAAATCAGATACAGGTCCATGCTGCATGCACAAGGTTTTGAGAGTTGAGCCATCAATCTGAGGCGTGAGATTACGTAATAACAGCCAAGTGGAAGGTGCTGCAGGCCAAGTAGTACCGGCAGCTCCAGCACCAGGAGCATTTGATTGTAAGCCTGTCCAAGTGTTAGTGGAACGTCCGCCTAGACCCCAGCCATTACTTGCATTTGTTACAGGGTTTGTACCCTTGCTACCAAGACCAGGTGGTGGACCACGAGATTTGTTCATTGGTGCACCCCATAATTCTGAGGTAACAGCCGTTGGTGGTGGTGCAGAGTCACCCCATGCATTCTTGGAGCTTTAAAAAAATAATTAAATAAATTAATAAAATTGTTGTTGTAAAAAATCTAGAAGAAATTATGTAATTTAGTACAACGTATACACACCTTGTAAAGACACTGGGTGTGGTAGCGGGCGGATTGAAGCTCCAGGTGGAGTTGCTCAAACTTGGAATGGAGGAGCTGTCGGCATTGAGAGGTTGAGGTGGTGGTGAAGTCTTGCTGCCAGTTGAAAATAGCGTATCTGGGTCCTTGATTGCAGCAACGGAGAGAGGTGATCGGACCACTGAGCCAGGTGTTATACTTGGATCGTCCTCGATCGTTTTCATCTGCGTTCCCTAGAAACATGTGAAATATACGTCGACCAAGACAGACCTTAACAACTAATTAAGCGCGCTATATAGCAGTTCTTTCGGCGTTCGAGACGATCCAGAAGGTCTTATTATAGGGTTCACAAAAGGTGGGATGCATGCAAAATTGATTTTGGTAAAATTAAAAGTGAAATTGACCTTTAGAATTCGTTCGAAGGAAGAACTTATTTATAACAAGCAACCTACAAGCTCTACACAATCAATGACGTGACGTTCGTCTAATAAATACTAAAGGAATTTGTGCTTTAAACTTGTAGGATACTTGAATGCAAATGAACTTAAGCCTATGGTAATGATTTGAAGAGAAAATAAAAGTCAAGTGATTGCGTCAATTTAATGTGATCACCGATAAATGAATTTATGTACAAATATGCAAGAATAATAAAAATTTAAACGTGAATTTGTGAGTACGATGGTATAAAGTGTCAAAAAATAATCTACTCAACGGCACAATAACATACGAATACTAAATAAAGTAAAATCGAAAAAGAAGGAACTTATTTTTTTGTTGTTTTTTTTTTTTTAATGTCTTATGAAATAATTTACCGGTTCTCACAAAAGAAGAGAGTCGAAAGAGTAGACGCAAAAAGAAGAAGAAGAAGAAGCGCAAACGGTAGTGGTAGTAGTAGTAGTAGTAATATCAGCTTGGCTGGATATTACCTTCCATGGCTTGCCGGGCTCAAATTCAGGCACGAGATCGGTAAAAGCAGCACCAGCTGCACTCTGGGGTGTTTGCCAGTCCTTGCCATCGGTTGAGTCGCTGTTGGCAGCATCGGGCCAGCCGCTGTCTCCAAGACGTGACGACCAAGTACCGTCACCCGGGCCGAGCAGTGGATTCATGTTAGGACTGCTGTGAGATTGACTTAGGCCACCAGGAGTTGTTGGAGGCTTGCTGCTAGCACTGCCTGGGGCACGTGAGAATTCATTTGCCACTGAGTCGACGTCTTTGTCCAGAGAAGGTAGCTTCCACTGGTTGAGCCGTGATTGCTGTTGGCTCTGTTTATTGACAAATAACGTTAAGTAAAATCATGAAAATTAGAAAATCAAATGAATAAGGTATCATATGAAACACTGACCACCGGGGCCTCCTTGTTCATGGCGAGGTCGCTGAAGCTATTTTGTAAAGCGCTCAAGGGGTCGTGAGCAGAGCTCTTATAATACTCGGACTGTGAAGGTGTGCTCGAATGCTGCTGTTGTTGTTGTTGCTGTTGCTGTTGTTTCATATAAGTGGCTTGCTGTACAGCTATCTGGTTCTGCAGGTTGGCAATTTGCTGCTTGGTTTTGGTTATCTGTACGCTTATCTGTAGGACAGCTTGACTGTTGCCCTTAAGTGAGTTTTGCATAGAATGCTGCTGGTGTAGCTGCTGTAGTACTTTAATCTGCTGTAATAGCTGGTTTAAAAGCATAAGAGTTTGTGGAGCCAATGGTTGATTTAAAATCTGGTGGTTCAAGTAGCCCTCATGTACAGCTAGTTGGATTTGTTGGACTAGCATACGCAACTGCTGAGTGCTTGGTTGATTTTGAGGATTGCGCTGGGCCTGTGGTAGGTTGTCACTCAAGTTACCTCGCTGCTTTAATATTATTAATTTTATTAGTCATTTTTTTGTTTTTAATCGATAACTTATATAATATTTTTATATATATTTAAAATTTTTAAACAAATATTCAAATAATGAATTTTATAGAAATTAAATTTAGGTATAATCAATAATTTGGATATACTGTGAAGGATCTGTGTAGTAGGCTACTTTTACAATTTCCAGTATTTGTTTTTTTTTATAATAAAAATATTGAAATAAAAAAATTATATTATAATAATCTATTATAATTACTACTAAAAGCACAAAAAAGAGTAATGATAGGTGTACTTTAAGTTGGAACACTACATGCTTAATGTCTAACAAAAAAGTACCCTTACATTCCAATAAGCAAAAATTCTAAAATAGCAAAAAAAGAAAGTCTGAAAAAGTCAAATACACATGCAAGCAATTTTTCAATGCAAAGTACACAAGACAAGGCAGAAGACAATGCATGCAAAGAGATATGATATTACATCTATTGGAATTACAAGTACATAACAACACTGCATGACTACAAGAAAGACTGAAGGCAACTATATATGGTTATTGATACTTATAAAAGTAGCTCATGTTTATCGGTTGTATGTCTATTTAATCGCACGTTTTATTGCTTTATTCAGACGTAATGCTGTCACTCATACTTTCTAATAAATGTCTACAATCTTAAATATAACTTTGCATATAAAAATTTTTTTATCAACTATTTAGACATAATAATTAAAAAAAAAAATTTAAATAATGTTTGCATGTCAATAAAACTATTAAGACAGTATAATTCATTCATTCATTCATGATAAAAATTACTGAAAAAATAATGCCTATTTTTTTTTTAGTGGTGCAGTATAAAAATTGAAAGGTGCACAACATAAAAAGCATCGCATACATAAGATATTTAATTTTAATATAAAAATTAAATAGAATTTAAAAATAAATTTCAAAAAAATAATTGTATATTTCTTCAAATTTCAAATACTGAAATAGTAAATTTTAAACAATGCATGACACTGGATACTTGCAAAAATAAAAAAATAAAATAAAAAATTTCATATCGTCTAGTATAAGTTCCTAGCTTATTAGAGTAAATTAAGAAAAGTAGCAGTCATTACATATAAAAACAAAAAATAAAAAATAAAATAATGATAAATCTTATCGACCTTAATGAAATTTAAAGGTCTGATACTGGGGTTTAATGTAATCAATATAATCAGCTGACAGAGCCGAACAGCCGAGCCTAGCTATTATATATATACGTGTGTATAACTGTGGGGTGATGGAAGGAGTAGCTCAAGATGAGCATTGGGTCTTCACCTGGTTGAAAGGCGGCTGCGGTGCATTGGTGCTTGGCTGCTGCTGTTGCTGCTGTAGTTGAACAGCGGCCGCGGCCTGTTGCTGTTGTTGTTGCTGTTGTTGCTGCTGTTGTAGCTTGAGTAGGCTCGCGCTGGCAACCGAGCCACCGGCGGCTGCTACAGCCCCGCTCGGTACGCCAACCCCCTGCGCAATTTTGTTCTTGGGTTGTTGTTTTTTTTTTTATTTTACCCTTACTCTTTTCTCTTTTTTTATTGTACTCCAGTTATATTTTTCGCGATCACGAAGTCACGTGATTATTAGATATGTATATGCACCTAACTCTTAGATTGTATTTTCATTTGTATTATTTTTTTAAAAGTATTTTATTGGTCTTTAGATCTATGTATGTGCAAAGTTAATGGTGTTGAGTTTTTTATTTAAATTCTGTTATTACTTATTCTTGATAACTCACCTGATTTTTAATATTAAATTTTTATCTTTTTATGAATTAGAAGGGTAATAAATAAAATAGAAAGTGAAATTGTACGGAAATGCAAAATTAGAATGAAGCCACCACCCTTTATTGTAATTATGTGCTTTTCATAATCCATTCATACCCTCTTGTTCTTTAATGTACTACAAGACACCCATTATTTTATAAAAAAGGCTATGCAGGCCATAAACGGTTCTATTTTTTAGCAAAACTCACTGATGTCTTAATTTTGCTTTGTTTAATTTTAATTAGGTATGCCACTCAAGGAAGAACCACTTTAAACCAAAGCACATATGTTTAGTCATTTCTTTAAATTAATACAACCTTAATGAATATTATTGTAATATGCAGATAATTAAAATCCGTTCATGTAAATCACATGAATAATCCATAGAAAAATCAAATAAGATTAAAGAAATGACTGTACATATGCACAATATTGTTTCATGCATGCATAACTCTCCACAAACTCTTATACAAAACTCCCTGATTTATAGAGTATTCTGCAAAGAGTCACTGAAGTAGTGTTAAGGTAATAATAGGGTAACACGCCTCACCGAATACACAAAAGAAAAAAACAAGACCATAAAAAAAGTAAAAAAAAAAATTATTTAATGGTAGGACTGGAACAAGGTGCTATTGTGCAGAAGGAAAATAAAAATCGATTTCTATCCCAAGCGACGAGCCGGAAAGAGGACATTTTGAGTACGAGAAAAGAAAAACCTTTGCTCTAATAGTACCGCTCGGTTTACTTACCTGTGGGAAAGACATTTGTTGAGTGACGTGATTGAAGCGAGGGAATGGTTGTCCACCGGTTGACTGGCTGCCGGAATCATAGCCGGAATGGCTAGCTTCCTCTCGACGCCACTGATCCATTGGTCGTAACTGACTTAATAGTTCTTGAGCTTCATCACGATTCATTTCACGACTGCGCAAGGCAACCTCAACGTCCTCTTTCTAAAATTTGAATAAAAATAGTAAAATGAATTGAAAAAATATTTTTGACATTTATAATAAAGAAGTTTAAATAAAAATAATATTCAATATCATACCTTGAAGCCAAGATCAACGAGATAGCGGAATTGTCGACTCTTGTAAATTTGTTCTTTAGTGAGATTGAGTTTGGCAGAATGTTGCCAGCCACTGGTAGGATCAACGTCAGAGTCCATCCAATTTCCAGCGGAACTCGGGCCCATAGGTTGAGGCTTTTGACGTTCGTCCCACATTGGTTTACCGCTGTGAGGATCAATGATAGGTAAAGTTGGGAAACGTTTACGGCTGTGTAATTGGCTATCGCCCCAGCCTGCAGCATCAGGTGGTCCATCGGTCCAGGAGCCATTGTGACCTCCTCCTGTTGGACCGCTGCTACCCGGGTGTCCACCCCACATGGCACCACTAGAGGCACCTACACCTGCACCTCCGTCCACGGAATCGGGCTTCATGCCTGGCTGGCCTGGAGGCATCTGGTTCTGAAGCATTCCCGGTGGGCACTGCATGCCTGTGCGCAAGAAATGAGATTCTTTGCACGAATGGAAATTAAGAAATTTTAACTATAAATGATCTTTCGTAACGTAATGATGCGTATGAAATGCGTAATAAATGTAGCTGAAATGTACGTAAAAGCGGACATGTCCAAGCAGAAAAAACAAAATATCAATCAATATAATCAAAGTACCTCCACGTCCGAGATTCTGGGCAGGTTCTTTCCAGTGCGAAACCTTGGAGGGCATTGTGCGCTGATTACTCTGCTGAGGATTTGCCCAAAGGCTGGTCCCGTCGTCGTAATTCGGTACGGTCCTTCGCTGCGCTGGAGGCGATGGCTCCTCCCAGCCGGAGGACGACTTGCCACCAGGTAACATATCTTTGGGTGGTGGTGCTGACCATTGATTTTGGCTCGAGGGAGCGAGCATCTTTTGCGGTGGACCACTTGGGTGTTGATGTCCTGGCATTGGATGGTGAGGTGGACCTGTGGGTGGTTCGACTATCGTTTAAATGCACACTCGCCGTCAATTTCGAATCATAAGCTTAAAGAGTTCGTCTCTTTGAACATACCTGGCGGAAGGTTCCACATAGCATCAGCACTGGCACCGTTGAGGCGACCGGATATTCCACCACGAGGATCGCCACGCATCTCACCAGACATGCGAGGATCTCGGCTCATGGCATCCATGACGCGGATGTGCTGGTCACGTGGATCCATTGTCATGCGGGGATCGCGAGGAACTGCTCCACGCATTTCACGCGGATCCACTGAGCGTAACTCGCGTGGATCACGCGGATCAACGCGCGGATCACCCCAGTTAGAACCTATTGACAAGGATTTTTTAATAATGAATTGAGTGTTTGGATAAACAAAAAAATGCAAAAAAGAGTAGCGGAGAAGCAACAGTTAACACATATAAGCTTTATGAGTGCCAGAGTACAAATATTGGATCTTCAAACTGAGCTGCCAGTCCTTGAATATATATCAGAAACATAGAAGCTTAAAAATGTTGGATTAATACCAAGCTAAAAATTAATGATTTATTTTTTTAATAATAAACAATTCATTCATAGTCAATTGTTCAATATAATGCAAATAGTTTAAAAATTTTGTTAGCACATTTAAGCGTTAAATTGAAAAAAAAAAGTTACAAAGTTTGAATTTGAATTTTCCAGAGCTAAATAGTAAATTTAATTTAAGAATAAACATTTTATAAAAATTTGACAAAAAAATGCAAATAATTAAAATTATTAATGCCAAAAGCGTTAAGCAAAACCATTAACACAGTCAAGGGATATTCTCGAGTAAAACTCAAGTTATCCCATATACATAAGAGCCTCGGGCGTTCATAAAAGCCATACCTGCTCCACCGCCTGCGCCTCCTGCGGCGCTGGCATTCGCGTTCCACATACCAGACTGGTTAGCGGAGCCACCTGGCCATTGGCCAGCGCTAGGTTGACTTGGTGCTGGTGCTCCAGTCCACATGTTAGAGGTATCAGCCGCGTCATCATCTTCACCCCAGGTACCACCGATATTGGTAGAGGGTGTGTGACCCCAGGGTGCCTTAGCTTGTTGCTGTGGTGGTGGCTGACCTCCATTACGCAGATTAGCTTCCCAAAGATCAGTGCCGTTATTTACGGTTGGTTTCCAGACGGGTATACCCTCCTTGTTCAAGCTGGGCTCAGGTGAGTTTGGCACGTCCCAGGTTGTGTCTTGGTTTACGTGGTTCTATAGACGTCAATTCCATTAGTATTTGCATATCTTAAAAATCATTGGCAAGTAAAAAAGTAATACTTACACATCCCCAGCCATCAGGACTGAATAAAGCTTCTCTCATATTGTTCAGCTGTTCATATTGCTGCTTGGTAGATGGATTATTGGTGGTAGGTGTTGTAGCAGCACTAACATTTCCAGGCACTGGATTTCCAGCAATTTGTGGATTATTATTGCCAGTATTGGGTTGTTGCGGTGGTTGCTGTTGATTAGGTGCTTGCTGGGGTTGTTGTTGCTGTTGAGGAGATTGTTGCTGTTGTTGCTGCTGTTGTGGTGGTACATTACCACCGTTATTGTTCTGACCCTGAGAGTTTGGACTGTTGACGTTATTGCTAGGCTTGGCTCCGCTTTGATTCCATTGCTGGCCTCCACCAGTGCCAGGATTAGCTTGATTCTGATTGTTTTGCTGAGAGGTCGGAGGACCTGATGGAGGGTTTGATCCTACAAATAATAATAATAATAATGTTACATTTATTTCAAAATATTTTAAAAATTTGTTTAAAATTCAATCTTGATAAATAATCAGCTTACCTTGGTTGTTCTGCGGGCCAGGTGGGCCTTGACTTTGGTTTTGGTTGGGATTCTGATTACTGATCTGATTACCAATAGCTCGAGGTCCAGGGACACTCTGCCAATTATTGGGTACAGTCTGTCCACCAACGACCGACTGATTTCCAGGTGTACCAGAGCCACTGCCACTATTACCCCAGCCTGATTGATTCTGGTTATTGTTATTTGGTGTAGTAGGCTGAGCAGAGGCCCAATTAGCTGTGGCACTATTGTTGAGTGAACTTTCGCCACCTCCAGCTAAACCCAATACGGCAGGTATACCCCAGCGCATTTTGTAGCCGAGTAAATAGTCGTTGCTGTCGTTGGCACTTGTGTGCATTGGTGATGAAAATCGTCGTGCTTCTTCAGCGCATGTTGTAATGCGATTCTTGGATTCGATAGTCAATAGATTGCCAAGGATCTCCCTCAGTCTCGTAAGGTGACGCGGATCACGCGTTATCTGGTAGTCGGCAATGAGATCCTTGCAATCTTCAACGAGGTTGGCTCTAGTTTTCTTGTCGTTTATCATCAATCATCATCAACATCGCGTTCCTGGCCATTTGGGGCATTGAGTAAGAGGCGAGGCTCGCGGGCGGCAGGTACATCGTTCGTTTGGGATGTGTAGTCGACGGTGCTCGTAGTATCGCTTTTAAGTTGACTTTTAAGCGTCATCGTAGGCTCGCAGGTAGTCGGTATAGGAATGTTATTATCATTATTGTTCAGGTCGCGCTCAAGTCGGCCGGACGCTATTCCGCGACAACAATTGCGCTTATCATTATCATCATTATCATTATACTTATCATTATTATTACTGTTATAATTATAATTATTAGTAGTGATAATCGTTACAACATCAGTGTCATCAGACTTATCGCTAGACTTAACACTCGGCGTAGACTTAGACAGAGTAAGAGACTTAAGTATTAGGTTAGACTCGCGCTGCTGCCGTCCAGGCGGAGACGGTTGCTGCGCCGCATTTTTCTTAAAGCTAATGTTTAGAGGCTCGTTAGACTTATTGTTATCCCGAAATGAAAGAGCACCAACAGTACATATTGTTGCTTCGGTACAGCTAATACCATCGATTAAACTCCGTGAGAATGAAACGCAGTCAAATCCCATCGGAGTGCCTATCGTTAATGGAACACATAATGCGCTTATTAGTCGTCGCTTCAGCTCGATCGTCGTTACGGTGGTGCGCGGTTTGGCGTTGATAATCATCATCATCATGATAACATTGCTGCTGCTGCTAAAAATGATACTGGTGTTGTAAATGCCATTGCTGGCAGTCAATAGCAGCTGTAATCGTCGTCGTAATAATTTTAATAATAATCCGCCAGCGCCAAGCGGCCGCGGCTCGCGTCTTTTGGAAACGATAAGCGTAATGGAAGAACTGGCCGTGCGCGCGAGACGCTGTCGTCGGTTGATGCTTAGCGATTTCTGGTGTTGCTGCCACGGCTGCTGCTGCTGATTGGCGAAGATATTGCCACCATTGACACCACCGTTGCTGTTGCTCGAGCTGAGCGATATCACAGACTTGGAGTTATTCGGCTTAAATTTTAAACTTACATGACTATTCTTAGCCTTAAGGTTAAAGGCCCGCTGGCCGTCAGACTTGGGTATCCTAACTAGGCTAGGTGTTGGCCCCGCCAGGAGAAGCAAGGGCCGGTTTTTCTTCTTCATCATCATCATCATTATCATCTTAATCTTCTTTATCATATTAATTTTGTCCTTGCCGCGGCCCGAGCTGCTGCCGCCGCCGCTGCTCCTTAAGCTTAGTACCCTAGGGCTTAATGATCTAAAGCTATCCTTATTATCACTTAACGGCTTAGACGTAGACTTAGAGTTAGCGGCTGCTGCTGCTTGGCTGCTGCTACTGCTGTTGGCCAACCGTTGACGACGGCTACTACCGGGCCAACGACACAACACTGCGCTTATACCTTCAGGTAATTTACTGCACTTTTGATGATTATGATGATGATTGAATTCTGCATTGTTGTTGTTATTGTTGTTGTTATTATATTTGTTGTTGTTGTAGTTTATTTGTTTGCTGCCGCTGCCAAGCTCGGCCTGATCATCAGCCAATGCGGCGAAGCCGTATTCGCGATTATAATTATTAATATTATTATTATCGTATGCTTTGCTGTGGTGGTGGTTGTTGTGATGGTTGCTCGTTGAAACGGCGGTAGCGTACTTTACGCTGCTGGCACTGATGGCCGCTAATTGCGGTTCTGATGATGATGGTGATGATGATGCTGCTAGTGGTGATGGTTGTTGTATCGCTGCTAATACCGCAGGCGATGATTGCCAGACCGAGCGTATACCGGCCGAGCCGAGCTCACCTGCAAATATACACACACGTGTTTTTTGTTAAGTTATTTATAATGAATAATTTGGTGATTTAGTGATTCTACGTAACATTTTAGCAAAAAGTTGGCTCTATCGAAATTTCAACTTTTTACTTATCACTCATCAATACAATTACAACCAATAGGATTTCACTGTATTATATAAAAACAAAGTAGAAAAACATAAACTAACCAGAATGGCGTGACAGGACGGTTGATAAGTCATTGGCGGCGGTAGCTACGGGGTGGCTGGTAGGTGCTGCCATCGTCGCTTTGTTGCTGCTGCTGTAGCTAATAATTTTGCTGCTGCTGCTGCTAATAATAATTTTTTTGCTGTTTATGAATTCGATATCACAGTACCCAGCGTTCTCTGGTCCTTTACCCTCCCCCACCCCACTCAGACTGCTTCCCTCTAATACTACTACATCCCCCTGTAAATAAATAAAATAAATAAATTTAAGTTGTTAATTAGTTGATTTTTATGAGTATTAATTATATTTTAATGTGTTTTATGTTTAAAGTGTTTACCTTGGAATTTTGTACGAAGGCATTTGTTTCGGTAGAAATCTCATGTGAACTAGAATTGTGTGGAAACATTGGGCTCAGTTCTTCTTTGGCAGGCAATGCATAGAAACCAAGATCTGTAAATTAAATAAGAATTTAAGTTTTTTTATTAATAATTGATTTAATAAATTATTTGTCTGATATTTTTTCCAAAAACAAAAATTATACAAACCTTGTGAACTATCGCTGTCAGTGCACTCCTAGCTCCATGCCAGTAGAGATCTAAAACAGAAAAATAAATTCAAAATTAGAAATAAATAAGAAATAATTAAATTTATAATTAAAAAAAAAAACTATCAATCTAAATTGTATCATAACTTCTTAATCCAAATATCACAAAGCCCTCACAAAATAAAGGAAAAAAAAAAACTTCAAGCACACAGTAGATAACACAACTTAAAACGTCGACGACACATATTCTATACACACATACACACACAAATTTATATCAACGACGTTAAACACACACACACACACACACATACACTCATAAATAACCGTAATCGAAGTAAGCCAACACACATAAGCCGATTACAAATTTTTTTATTATTATTATTATTAT
>JAPYZE010003145.1:0-17784 GCA_030522805.1 Leptomastidea abnormis | reverse complement strand
TTATATGAGAAGCATTAAAAAGTAAAAAAAAAAAAAAAAAAAGAAAAAAACATTTAAATAAAAAAAAAAAAAAAAAAAAAAAAAAAAAAACGAGAAACCGCAAGTACAAAATTGTATACTACAAGCTGCTCATTTTATTTTCAACTCGAGAAAAGCTCGAGAAGCATCGTTTGAAAGATCGTTAAGCTTTTTGAGGTAGCTTGTGCTTTTGCTATACGTAGTAAAGAGTAAAGTGATGTGCAGGGATTAAAGTTTCTTCTTTTTTTTTCTTTCTTTTTTTACTATACAGACAAAGATTTTTATTTAAAAACAAAATTTTTGTTATTATCATTCATAAATAAAATAAATATTTAAAATTAATTTATTAAAAAAAAACTGACGCTACCACTTTCTTTAAAATCAGTTCGAAAAACTATACATAGCCGATAAGAAAAGTCGAAAGACAAAAGATATCAATTCTCAGTATGCCACTCTTTGTAGATCTTCTCTCGCTACAATTCACTACAATCATCTTTGTCTCTGCAATTGCGACGCTCGAATTACGCGGGAAATCCAATGAATAGCTCCGGATCTATTATTAAATCCACTCTCGTACACCTTCTTTTTTTTTATTCTCGCCCAACATACCCAGGTTATTTTAAATTGTACCAAAACTACACCAGTTTAATAAAATTTTATATTTATAAAAAAAAAAAAAAAAAAAATTATTGAAAAGTAAGTAGTAACTCACCCATTATAGACTATTTTCACGCGAATGTCATCGGAGTCTGCCGTCTGCGTGGGCATCCTCGCACGCGCACCCTTGCCTGTAACAACAATAAAGAAAAAAGAATTCTCAATAAATATCAATTGCATTATGTATTATATATGTATGTATTTTTTTTTTTTTTTTTTTTGCAGTTAAGCTCTGCGGATATATATCCAACAACGCTTGCTTGCGTTGTTCTCGTCTTCTTTCGAGACTCGTATTGCATAACAGTTGCGCAGCAGTAGCAGTAGTAGTATATAGTAGTAGTAGATATAGTATAGCTTGATTTTTCGTCCTCGGCCAAAGTCCGCTAATTGGCCGAGATGATGATGATGACGAGGTAGTGCAAGCGTTAAACGATTATATATATTATATATTTTATAAATGTAGCTTGAGCGATTTGAAACGATACATATTATATATCGAGATACTATAATATAGAGCTTTAGTGCGTGATGTATACTTGGTGTGACTGTTAATTTAGTAAATATTGACGAGTCTGTGCATTCGTTTGATGGGCGTATATACTGAAGAGGCGATACATCTCGAATATCTCTGTGTTTGTGTGTGTATGTGTGTGTGTGAGGTGTATTGTTTGTTCATTGATTTACAGTCGAGAGTTTCTACACTGGATGACTGCGACTGACGTAACTCTGTTTTCTTGGGTGGAAATAATAGTGATGACTTTTATTGGAGAACGTTGTTGTGATTTTGTGGTGAACGTGATAAATCTATAGTGATTTTTTGATTATTGATTTTGTTCTTTTTTTTTTTAATTTTTAATGAAAAGTTGGTAGAGGTTTTATATACAATTAGTTTAAATTTGTTAATTGGATTAATACTGTTTTGAACAATTGATGTATAGAGAAGATATATTATGGAGTTGAAAAACTTTTATGAAGGTTGTGAAAATTCACACGTTACGTATAGCTAAAGATATTGAAATTTATTATTATAGATTTACAAGTGATATATACTATATTTGACAGGGTCATTTTATTCTATTTTTATTCTGAGATTTTATCAAATAAAAAAAAAATATATTGCCAGAGATGCTTTTACTTGTCCAACTTGTGTAACATGAAATAAGCAAAAGTATGTGTGTATGTACTGTAGTGACTTACTCATCGAACGAGGCAAAGAGATGCCAAAAGGGTCGCTTGAAATATCTTATCTTTAAAAAAAAAAACTTTAATTCTAGGGATTTAGTCAGATCGGAAAGAAAATCAAATAAAATAAATGTAGCTGAAACGAGCATTGAATGTAAAAAAATATAAGGTTTAAGGAATCTCGTTGACAAGTTAAGATCTTATGAAAACAATAAATATTGAATTTTCTTTCGAATGAGATTATAAATCTGTGAATTTGTAAAATGGTAATAAAAAGTGATTTTTATGTTATTCATTTTTTTATTTTTATTTTTATAACTGATATAAAAATTGTCCAATTGTAAAAACACTTTAAATAAGTGAGCAGTTATAATTTGATTAAGTTATATTTTTCATAATATATACTTTAGTAAATTTTGATGAGTTAATATGAAAGATGTGTTGAAAGAAGGTGAAAATTGATCGATTTGAATAAATATTTTTTGTGTTTGAGTGTGTTTGTACACTTGCACTTTGAATAAATATATAACTTGGTCTATTTATATTCAAATGATCGTGACCTTCTTTAATATCCAAACTAAAATTGCCTTCCTGAATCACCAACAAATCGAAATTTTTTATAATTTTAATCTAAATCCAGATTTTTTTTTTAGTATTATCAGAGTGCGCAGTGTATAGTTTCAAATAAAATTTTCTAATATTAGCAAAAATCATTTGGTATTGAGAAAGTAATACTTGAAAATAAATTTTCTTAAAATAACATACTTTCTTTCTCTTATTTATTTACCGCATAAAATTCAATAATTTTGTTTGCTTTCAAATTGAATATACTTATATATACTTAAACTTGATATTATTTTTAATTGGATGCAAAACTTTGTAACTGCTATTTAAAAAAATCTACGATCACCAAACAGATTATACTTCGCGTGTTGGTTATAAAAAAAAATTTCAATTTTTTTTTTCTTGTAAAGCACGCAGGTACGTCAAGTACTAAGTCTCGTATTAATAACAAGCTAAGTCGCATCAAAGTGAGTCAACTAAAAACCACAAGTGTGTTGTAATATAGAATATATCCACATCAATCACATCCATACATTCTTAATCAGTCATAAATGCAGGGAGTAATTTCGAATATAGCCACCCTCGTATTTTACACAGACTCACCCTTAAAAACCCGTCGCAGGGTCATCTCCAGTAGGAGGCTGGAATTTAAAAAGAAGAGCTCGCTTTTACGTGACTTGCTCAGCAGCAGGCAATACTGGGCGTCGGTTGATGTTGCCGGCGGGGTCGGCATTAATGCCGACCGCCGCCGCGGGCTTGTCATTCTTCTGGTATTTAAAAATATGTATCACTGATAAAATAACACCACACACACATACAAAGATAGTTTCTTTTTTTTCGATATGTTTATTGCACTAATTTCACCTTATTCTTTTTTTTTTTATTTTCAGTTTTTTTTTCAACAGATTTAATGCAGCGTGGACGTTGTAATAAGTTGTCAAAACTTATACTTTCGTCTATCCAGTCGGCCGATTCTAAAGAACATTTCGGATATAGTTGAAAGTTTTTGGTAGAGTATGGAAAAAAAAGAGAGTTAAGGGAGAAAAAGAAAGAAAGAGAGAGAGAGAGAGAGTCATGTGGGCGACAGTAGAAGAGCGACTCTGGCTTTTATTGCTTGTACTTGCGCTTATTCGACCTCGAGAGATGGAAAGTTCGTGTAGCTAAGTTATAAAACGTCATATCGATTCCGGAACGTGGCGACGGGCGCCATCGAGGCTTTTTGGCCAAACCTTTCTCTCTTTCTCTGGCAGAAAACGCCCCTACCCTCCTTTCAACAGCCAAAACCGAGCTTTTAAAAGTTTATCATCCCCCCCCCCCTCATCCTCCCTCTGTTCCTCTATCCTTATACTAGAATATCCTGTAGCTTCCCACGTTTTGCAATGAAAATGTCTTCTTTTTTTTTTCTCTCTCGACGCTGCGGAATGCGCTTAACTGAAAAAACTCTTTTACCCCAGCTGCCGCGTCACTGTTTTCTATTTACTGGGAGGAGAGTAAATTTTTTAAGTCTACTTTTTTTGTTTGACTTCCTGTATTTTTCTTGTTCTTTTATTGTATGATTGTTTAATGAAGTGATTTATGTTAAATATAGTTTCTTTCTCTGGTTTTTTCATTTTGAAATAATTATGTAAGAATTTATTAGGTTGACCCAGTTTATACTGTTGAAATAAAAGTAATTGAGGGATCGTAGTGCAGGTAATAAATCACGCGATCGTTTAAATACGATGGTATCTGTATATATAGTTAATCTATGTTTTGATTCGTTTTTTTTTTTTTTAATATTAATGTTATGTAAGAAATCATGAATTGTACAGCAAAACAACAATCAAATGTGTAACTTTTTAAATATCATATAAATGATTATATTGTAATTATGATCTATAATGTAATTAATAAATTACTATTCAAAATATAAGATTGATAAAATCTTATCACGTTTATAAAGAAACTCTAAAACACGATCAATTACACATCCGAAATTTTTTATTTTTATTTTTCACATTGTGTAAATTAAGATATGAGAATTATAAAGAAAATCAGTGAATCATCATATAAATATTATTAGAAATATTAATAATATTGATTCATATTATTAAATTATTTTTGATATTTAAAAATTAAAATAATAATAATTTATTGCGTAACAAATCCCAATATAAAAAAAAACTATTCATATTTCAAATTTCAATCAAAATTAATCAAAAAACACTTAAGAACACGATATTTCCATCAAATAAGTATTATAAGCAAAAATCATGATAGCGTTTAATTTCCGCAAACTATAAATTCTCTCTCTCTCTATTTTTCCAGTCTCATCTATTTTAAAACAAAAATAGTTCTAATTTTAAAAGCAAGGTCGAGCTTTACATATATATTATTTTATAGCAAGCAATAATATAGCCACGATAGATACTCTCATTAATAAATTGCAAATTACCAAAACACGTCAAATTATCTTCAATTCAACGATCATCAATCACTAATACTCCTCACAAATCCACAAAACAAAATCTATCTTTCCTTCCCTTCTCTCTCTTTTTTTTCCAAAACCAAAAATAAAAAATCAATTAAATAAAAAAAAAAAAACTTTCATATTATTTATCACTTATAAAAACCATCTTACAAAACAATAATTTCAGATCATATTTCGCGGGCACAAGCACACGCGTACACAATATCCTCAAAGGGCGCAGAATCACAAGTTAAACACCACCTTCATATACATACATATAAGTAAAATCCAAGAACGCACGCGCGCACCCCCACGACACCAACCTTCTACACATATAAATATAGTATATAGTCTACTGCACTCGTGACACAAAGTTATACCTATATATACACAGTAAACACAAAAGAGAAGCCACGTGCTTTTGTCGCGGGAATCTTATATATCAACGCATGTGTACTAGGTACTATAAAAAAAGGGGGTTGTGATTATGTTCTTTCTTAAGATCGTTTAAAAAGACGCGCGCGAATGAGTATATTATAAAGATCTCTCATCATGCACTTATATAAATGTATGTGTGCTTTCTGCGGATCGCAATAAGCGACTGGACCGTGAGAGACGAGTAGCCGGTAAGTATATACTCGTCACTGTACTTCTTGTCATCGTCGTCGTCGTCGGTCGGTCGGTTCTTCGGTTCGGCGGCTTATAGCCAAGAGGGAGTATACAGCAGTATAGCAGCAACGTCTAATTGTCCCCTCTTTAATGTCAATTAACCTCGTTTACTGCCCGCTACTGCTGCTGCTCATTCTCTGCTTCTTTCTTTCTTTTTTTCTTGTTTCTTTTGACGTGTAGCTTAAGAGTCATCTACGCACTGTATAATATGCATACATAAACCCTCTCTTTTATTAATACACACACACACAAACTTAATTTTTTATTTTTTTCTATATTTCTATAATTTCTTTTCTTCAACTCTTTGTTATCAATTTTTTTTTAAGTCAGCCTCTCAATATAGTTTCTTGCACTCTCACTCTTTCTTTCGTATATTTTGCACCTCCTCTTCACTGTAAAAAAAAAAAAGAAAAAGATTTTTTTTTCTCGTTTCCTTATGGTTTAGCTCTAGATTCATCAATATATATACCAATAAATATCAGTTCTCCACTCTTTGGGTGTAAACAAAAAATTCGCAACATCCCAGCTGATGTGGGTGTTTACACAGAAAGAGTGAGAAATAAGGAAAAGCAAATAAAAAAAAATTAAATACCAAAAGGGATGTCGCATCATCATCACCATTATAATCGTCATCATCATCATCATCATCATCACTTTCTCGACTATTTTTCATTAATTATACCTATATAGAATTAGACAGGAGGTGCACGTAAGTCCGAGGTAAAATATAGGAAAGTTGCAAGAGAAATCGGGGACGTTAAAGAGAGATAGTTAGGTAGGTAGGTAGGTAGGTGTGTGCAGCAGAGAGTAGTATATATAGGTATATATAAGTATGCCTATATAGACGACGAGGCGGCCGCGAATATAATAGCCGGAAGAGAGTGAGTGAGTGAGTAAGAGGGTCCACTGCCCCTTTCGAGAGCTACCAACATATATATACAAATACTATCTCTTTATACTTAGATGTATTATTATATATATACATAAACGTACCGGTATAGGCTCCTTAAGCTATACCTACACCTATACTATAACTACCACTACAACTGCTACTGCAATTCAATGTGTATTGGTACTGCATTATATACCTGTAGCTATATATATCGCGAACCACTGCTGCAATGCATATATACCTATCTATGCACCTCACTGATATATACTGCTGCAAGGCATCGACTATATATTATATATTTCTATACATACACCTACATTATACATATATAGAGATATATAAACGATGGCGAATAACAGCATGCAGCAGTAGCAGGAGCAGCGGCGAGGCTCACGATATATTATAGAGGTTGTGTGTGATGTGTCTGATGCGTGTATGTATAGAATTATAAGGTATAATACACACACACACACACAAACGCACACATATTTAGTCACAGACACACATGAATAACGGCCTTATGCCGCTTGCTAGCTTGCGCTCCAAGCGTCTGACTCACCGTGCTCGTAGAACAATGACATAAAAGCGCCTTGGGCCCGTCTGTCCGGCGGCCTGCAATTCAAGACTATAGGGGCCTCAATAGAGGCCCGATGATCCTCCACCTTTTCCTACTTCTTCTTCTTCTTTTCTTCCTTCTTCTTCCTTCTTCTTTTCCTCCTTATCCTCCTCGCGCGCACCCGGCGCAAGGCCTATATGGTTATAGCCTCTTGGTCCACGTCGTCCCGAACAACACTACTATATATATTATACACCTTCTTCTTCTTCCTCACTTCAACCTCCACCTGATATTATTTTTTTATTTTATTTTATTATTTTTATTCAGGTAAACTGGTCACTTATGATGATGATATTAATGTTACCGGTAAATCACTTACACACATATACACACATTAAAAGACCGCACTATTGAGTATATCTTATTTTTTTTTTTTTAAATATAAATATATAAATATATAAAATAACGAAACGGCTGTTCATCAACCACGCACACTCTATAATATGTATCTACACACACTCCTGCTCCGTTTTTCGAGTGCCGCTACTGGCGTCGACTCCGGTTTTCTCTCTCTTTCTCACTATATGTATGTATGTATGTGTGTGCGATACACACTGCTCTATCTCTATCTCTTTCTTTCTCACACACTTTCTATATACACCTCTTCTCTTGGTATGCCAAGGCAGGTAGTATATAGTATATAATAAATACACACGCACCACCGTTGCAAGTATTAAGGCTTAACTTGATTTTGCTGTTGCTGCTGCTACTATTCGTTTTTTATTCTTTCCCTTCCTCTCACATGTACACACACAATATATCGATGTTAAACGCGGGTGTGCTTCACGGATTTACACATAGATTAAAAAATCAAACGGAAGGAACCAAAAATCACGTTAAGGCACAAACACACACGCGAACACTGTGATTTATCAGATTTATATATGTATATAGATGAGAATGGACTGAGATTCTATATAGCAGCAAAGTAATACCAACAAACAGGTAATATTATAGAGAAGAGATATAGATAGGATATATATCTATAAGTAGTCGTGTCAGCAGTAGCGGCACCTCGTCGACGTTGTCGTTACACTCGAGGTTGTTGTCGTCGTCGTCGTCGTCGTCGTCGCCATGCTTGGCTTGTATAGTAGAGGTAGTGCACCGCTTACCTGATACACTCACTCACTCACTCACTCACACTTATAATATCTGAAGGTATTTTTATGAGTCTGTATGTGTGGGTATATTACACCGCCCCTGGATTTTCTTTTCTATATATACAAATATACACGAGGTTGTGTACATACTACTGCAGTACTACCTATATATGAAAAAAGAGAACACGCGCGCCACTCTGTATTTTCACCTACTCCTTCGTTTCTTTTTTTTCTATGATGAATCCGTTGCCGTGTGTTTCCCTCTCTAAATGCACCTTTGCGTTCGCGGCGACGGTGGCGGCAACATCAGCGACTATCCTTTTTACCTGCGCGCTCCGAACTCCGAAAGACTCCCTCTTTCTTTCTCTCTCTATATGTATTATATTTACAACCCGTCAGCTGACCGACTCAAATCGTTGAAGAGAGATGAGGTATTAAGCGGCTAAACAGCTTCAAAAATCTGAAGAACGATGGCACCACCTGATTGGGATATGGCACCTGATGATGCGCGGTAAATTTTGATTTCAAAAAAAAAATTACGAGATATTACTTTTTTTCTTCTTTTTGATAATTAGTTTGAATTTTTTTATTTGTTAAGTTAATTATGTTGTAGAATTAAAAACAAAAATTAGTTTGAATAATGAATAATTTTAAAATGTGTAATTTTTTTAAATATAACTATATTTTTTGGTATTTTGTGGATATTTAGAAAGAATAAAATCATGCAATCATCACAAATGGAATGAGATTAATTAATGATTATTTAATTTATAAATATTTGAGATAAGATATGAGTTGAGTTTTAATTATCAATTGTTATACATACGTTAAAAAAAATCAGTGGAATTCATTGATTTGTGTCTTTTTGGGCTTATAAAAGAAAGTATCCAAAAAAATTTAGTCTGTTTAATCTAATATTGATTAGCTTTTCCAAAAATCGCAAAAGTTCCATATTCAGTATATTAAAAAATAAAAAAAAAATTTGCTTGTGTAAATAATAAAAAATGTATGTTACCCTACACTTAATATTGAAGAAAATTATTAAAATTATTATATTTTTATAAATTTAAAAATTTTTATCGATGTAAACGATAAAACTACTTTGCCGACTGCATGGATTCTTATGATTACATATTCGCACATTAGATGGCATTAAAATGTTAAGATCCGCGCTGTATTATTAATATTAATTTAATTTAATTTTTAATTTCGTTTTATAATTTATAAAAATAAATTATATTTGTTTAAAAAGTAAATTACTAATATTTGTTTATATAATATTGCTAATGAATGTTTTGGTTATTTGATTGCAAAGATTTTGCATATTTATTAAATGAATCATTATAAATTATAATTAAAAAGAGATATTAAAGAATTTTAAACAATAGACTATAAGAATTAATTAATAATTAAGTATTGAATAGAATCAGTACTTAAGAATAATGAATTAATATAACTACAGTCAATGAAACTTTTTCATAAACACGAGTCATAAATTTAATATTTTACCAATAATTAATGCAACAAATCTGAAAATTTCTACTTGTGATTGTTAAAAATTCAACAAAATTAATAATAAAAAAGAAGAAATTCATTAATTAATTCATTTTAATCAATATCGGTCATAATCTTACATCAACTCCCATAATCATTAATATTTTCAAAAGCTACAAAACTGCATTAAATTTCAAATCGAATCCACAGATCCAACATCACATATTTATAATAACAATTAATATTTACAAAAAAAAAAAACTCTTTTCTATCCACCAAATGAAAAAACAAGAAAAGCTCACCTCAAAGAGTACCTAAAAGCTTATACGGTCACTCAAAAGCAAGTTTTCGGATTAGTCTCTTATTCTTTCACAAGTATAAGCTTTCCATTTCTCCCTAAAGCCTGATAGGACTCATTGCTGTAACGTAAGTATATGTATGTACATATGGGTATAAGTAAAGCCTCCCTCGCAGCCGGTCAAGCGAGCACGTGTGCACGTGGCTAAGGAGAAATGTATATATACCATGTATAGACCAGCTACAGGTATATAATATATACTTTTATAGCACACATATAATACACAGTTACACACATCCTTAATACATTTACACCTATATATAAATACACACACACTCACACACACACACACACAGGCAAAGCTCACCAGTCTTTCTCGCACATTAACTTGCGGACCACGCAAATTCTACTATACACCAACCAGCATACACACACACACACACACACACACACACGTACGTATAACCGTGGGTCACAAAGGATCTTAACTCGCCCATTGTCACGGCATCGTCGTCTTTGTCGTCGTGGGGTGGCAAAGTATATAGAATAAAGGAAAGGGAGGATACGCAGGGGAAAGAAGAGGGGTGGGGGTAGGAGTCCAACATTTCTCTTTTTCCCCCTTTGCTTCTCTCCTCTTCTGCGGTCCCTGTACTTTGGTCATACGTACTTATAATATATACATATACACAAGTACAGCTCTCTCATATATAGCTTGCTCTTGCACTCCGCGAAAAGGCCAGTAATAGCATTCCCGAGAGAGAGAGAGAGAGAGAGAGAGAGAGAGAGAGAGAGAGAGTAAGCAAGCCAAGCGAGTGCGATGAATATATCTATATCATTACGCAGCCTATATACTGTGTGTACACCACGTTCGCTTGGCTTGGCTTGCTTGACTCGCGGAGTATAGAGTGCCAACGAACTCTCTGCCGCATCATTTACCTTTCTCTCTCTCTTTCTCTTTCTCGTCTCCTCTTCGTTATATCGCTTTTTCTCTTCTCTTTCTTTCTTCGGGCTTTCTTCCGCCACTTGGAGTCAAGACGTATCTTTCTCTTTTTCTCTTTCTTCGTTACTATATAAGCTTTTCTCTCTCTCTCTCTCTCTCTCTCTCTTTCTTCTTCGAGTATATGAGACGAGCTTCTCTCGTTTGTCTCTGATTTCCCAGCTCTCTCTCTCTCTCTCTCTCTCTCTCTCTCTCTTCCGTCTCTGTCGTTTTAGACCTCCTCATCTTCGTTTTTTCGTCTTCGTCGTATAGTTGTCCTATGGTCTCTCATAGTCCTAGCATTTTATTTTTCTTGAATTTTCAGAGTTCGAGGTGCTGTGCTTAAAAGCTGTGCCAGAGGAGGTATACTATATAGACTTGCGAAATTTTATCGCCCAACTTGCCACTATAGTATACTATATCTTCTCTCACATACACATACATACATTGCAGCTTCTTCTTCTTCTTCTTCTTCCCTCTTTCTACTCTTGGGCGTATATTATTATCTTTACGATTTGCAGAAGTGGGTGACTTGAGGAGAATCGAGAGAGTTGGCTGCTTTTGAGGAGAATGTATATATATTATATAGTGTGAGTACTTCAATGGTGAACGTGTAGCTAAATCTTGAAAAATTTTCTTGAGATTTTTTTTTTTTTTTCAAAATTTAGTTATATAGGTACATACTTTGTATTCATACTCTTATCTTTTTTCAATTTTATTTTCTTTTTTGTTATCTTGGATATAGTGTTTTATTTCTTATTACAAATTTTTACAAGATAATTTTTTGCTTGGTATAAATTTTAAATCTTAAAATAATAATTTGATTATTAATCGCAAGTGCAGTAGGTTATATGATGTTGCTTTTTTTTTAAATTACAATTCGAGGAAGACAATAATTAATTTTGCTGACGCTGGTATTATACATGCATTGAGACTTTCTCTCTCTCTCTCTTTCTGCATCGTTATCGGACTTTCTTTTACTTTTTTAAAAGGCTCGATGTTATACATAACAGTACTTTTATATATATACACCGTCCAGACGTCCAGACGCATTTATCATTTCATTTATATTGTTGTATCCACGTACAGTTTCATTTCGTTCAAGCTTTTGTTTTATTTATTTTTTTTTTTTCATAACAATAAAATTTTATTGTGACAAATTGCATGAATTTTAATATAACTTTGTATTAATTTCAAAGTTTAATTTTTCTTTCTTTATTCAAAACTTCATTTTTGTTTATTGCATTATTTATCTGTCGGATCCGGCATTTCATGTTTATGCATTTGCGTCAATGCTTTACTTTTTTATATACATACGCTCTCTCGCAACGTCGATAAAATTATACACTTTTTTTTTTAATTAAGAACCCTTTATTCAAGTATATTCATTTCAAAATTTTTGAATTTCACGATAAATTTTAAAATTACGTAAAAGTATAAATTCTTTATTTAACGTATAATTATCTGTCTATGCTTAATTAAAAATTATTTTGCAATCTTTTCCATCATAAAAAAATCTAAAATTAAAGAAAAAAAAATGATCAAAATTATAGAAATATACCAATAGTAAAAATTTAGATGAGTCTCACATCTTTCTTATAATAAATTCGCACAAGCACAACTATCCACACCACACATATCCACTAACACTGTATATATACATCTCCCTTCCACTTTTTTCTCTCTCTTTCTCCCTTTCCCAACTTCTCTACACAGCTCAACCACCCGCATTGAATAGTCGCTATTGTTGTCGCTGCTGGTACCTACCTATACTCTCTTGGGTTTCCTCCTCGGCAATTTATATTCCCCATACGCTACTTACCGCATTCTAATGTGTTTATGCAAGCTCTCGAACGCGCGTCGTTGCATTTTACGCGAGCCACCACTGCTGCTGTTACTGCTGCTGTTGTCGATTGGATTTATGTATATAGCCAAAGCTTATAATGTGCTTGCGCGCATGTAAGGTGTGAGTATAATCCGCTCGCGCATATATACCTATATTTACTCTTGACCATATGCATGTATGTACTTTATAGGCACACACATGAATTTTACGTAATGCTATACGAAGACAATGGTGTGCTAGCCGCGGTATGGACCGATAAATACTATACGCGAATTCTGCAGTCAGCAATAGCAACGAGTATATATGTAATAATGGTCTCGCGACGAAATATTTTAATTGCATTCCCCTTTTAAGCTCTCGTTCATATACGTATAGGTATATATATATATATATGTATATAGAGATGCAATCAGTGGTTAAAATCGTTGACCGCGAATGAGCTGTTCTCCTATATTGCTTCTGCTGCCTATCACCATCAGCGATAGATATATATACCCTTTATGTACATTATAGACACAAAGGCCTGCATTGACAGCTATGCTGACGATTTAATCCGAGCTGCAATTTCCGGCTTGCGCTTGGTGAGTGTCTATGTATGTATATATCTTGGACTCTCTTTCTCTGTATTTCTCTTTTAATTCTCATTTTTTATAGAGATCGAGGTAAAAAAAAAAAATGATAAGAATCTTGAAAATCTCGCACGTGGAATAACATAAAACAGACCTACAAGTTTAAACTATACACGTAGTGCAAATAACGAGAGTGAGAAAGAAGTCGTGGTCTCTTCGTTATCGCGCTATTCGCTTTAATGAGAGGCCGGTTTTATTATTCACCGACCGCAGCTATATATACAGATATTACATGGTCACGCCTACACACACACACACACACACACACACACACACACACACACACACACACACACACACACACACACACACACACACACACACACACACACACACATAATACAGAATTGTATAGTGGAGCTTCATCGCGTTGGCCTCTCTTTTGATGATGATAAAAAAAAAAAATAATATTGCCATACCGAAAAATATCTGGAAACGTTTGTCATGATAAATCAGATCAAAATTAATTGTTATGTAGTTGTTGAAAAAAAAGAATGAGAGAGTTGAAAATATTTTGGTATAATATAGACCTTTATAAACCTTGGTTACACACTAAAGTACCAATCATTTTTTATGATAACAACTGCGCTCTTTAAATGTTTTTTTTTTTTTTTTAACTTTATTATCGTTCCCCGCTAATCGTTTATAAGACACATTCACGATTAAGCAAGTCTAGAAAGCTCTTTTTATTCCACGATATAAATATGTATATATAAGTATTATAGATATAATGCTATAGTTTGATCTTTATATGAATCCGTATGATAGATAATATGATGTGTCAGATCTCTCATATTTCGTTTTAACATAAAGAAGTATAATAGTATATATTATAAAAGAGAGGTGTAAGAGAATAATAACGAATAGAATGAGAATAATAAAGTATGCGTCCTTTATTACAAACGAAATAATCACGAGTATAGAAGAGAGCCGTTATATATAACTATAGTATATACACATATAGCAAAAGAGAGATCGTATCTCATCAATATTTGCATTTCGCGTCAAGCGCTCTCTGTGTGCTAATTCCACCACATATATATGTAACTACAGCTGTGTATGCCATGCCTGGACATCTTTTTATATATGTGTGTATGTATATTATATATACACATACGTCATCGGAGATGCCAACCAGCACATACTTTAGATTTTCAACATGGCCTTCCGGTTATTGTTGATTTGTATATTATAATATAGCTGCGCGACGAAAAACGAGGAAGCCCCCGCTTTGCGGCTAATCTCGCGTACTGTACCTATATATATAGATACAGGAGTCTCGCGTTCCTTCATTCGTAGACGCTACTATTTTTGTATGGGACATACCTTTTTTTTTTCTTATCGCTATATACATGACTCTTTTTTTTCCAGAGTATATTATAGTTCATCTTTTTTGTCTTATCGCCTAGACATTTCGTTCTCTTTCTAAATGTCTGTAGGTATATGTATACACATGTGCGTATATGATGTTAAACTTATTAACCAGACTGTAAATATATTAGTATATATTATCTATTATAATACATATTTATAAGTATAGTTGATTATAAATCGTATGATGTGTTTGTTTTGTGGTTGGTGATTAATGAATTTTCATTATGTACTATGTAAGTATATAAGTTAAAGTATGGGGAGGGTTAGGGGAAAAGAAAGGTAAACGAGACATCTATTTAAATATTTGGTAATATTAAAAATTTACAGACGTTTGTGGGAGAGCTTTGAATGAATTAACTTTTATTCAACTTTATATATTTCATTCATTATTTAAAGAGAGCACGTTTTTTATTTCTTTTCTTTATTAATGGATTATTCATTTTTTTTTATTAATGAATTTTTTTTTCTTTTTTTTTATCAAATTATACACATTTGCTATTTGATTTAAAATTTTATACCTAGTAGATGATTATATAGTAGGAAATATGTCAAAAAAAAATTTTTTTTTATCTAAATTAAACTTATTATAAATTATTATTATGATACTTATTTAAACATATAAATCATGTACAAAAAATCAATATGTAAGAATAAGAAAAAAAAAAGAATTATAATTTACTATTTAAATATCATGTACACTTATACTTAAACGCAATGATTTATTTTAGCATACCATGTCGAGAACATTATCTCATCGACGCTATTACTATTATGTGCTAAACATATAATATATCCACATAATATAGAGATGCAAAACTATTATACATAAGAGGCTCGACTTTGACTTAACAATTTTTCACGATCTCCCTCTATCGTACACATATATAGATCATTATTTTTATAATATCTCTTTTATTCTGCCTGGCAACGCTGGATATGTATACATATTTAAAAATCATTGTTTTTTCAAACCTCAACTATAAGCTTTTCGTAAAGCTCTTAATATTAATCGTTCTTCAAACGTACTTATGTACATACATAAAAAAAGAAGAAAAAAAAGAACGATATAGAATTACTGTCATAGAAAGAGAGACAAAACGTGAAAATATTCAATATACCTTTATCGATATATACATATAAGCGATTAAGGTGTGTACGAAGAAAAAAAAAGAGTGGGCGGTTTCTCGCGATATCAATTCATTGGTATATTATACACCTATAATAACGACACAAAATTGGAACGGTGGGGCTAAGGAGGAGAGTTAATCGTTTTTTGAATTTTATCTGATTTATATTCAAGAGAAAAAGAGAGAGAGAGAGAATCGCGTCTGCGAACCAAAAATGTGTTCTTTGGTATATAGCTGAAAATCAGCAGTAGTAATAGTGGTATATGTGTCTGCGTCGCCCACTTTTTAATTCGATCGTTGAAGCTATCGAGACACACACACACACACACACACACACACACACACATCGTCGTAGTTGTCTCGCCGTCGCTTTTTTTTCCTTCTTTTTTTTTTCTTTTTTCCTTTCCTCTGCACCGACACCGTCGTCGTCGTCGTCATCGTCATCGCTGCTGTGTAGTAGCGATGTCTCAAGGACTCGAGGCTATACACGTGCTATATATATAAGAGATTTACCCTCTCTTTTATATACTTGCTTCGGCCAGACGATACTTACCACTTATTTTTTTTTTTTTTTTTATCCATGGCCTTTATCAGCTAACCGTGTACGTACATCACATCACATACATACATACGTATTTACGTTCCGTAAGATCAGAGTGTATACCTATATAGAGCTCACTTATACTTATACTTGCTCTTGCAAACACACGAGAGTTCTCTCGATATGTATCGTGATATATACGTTTTTATACCGCACTCGAAAAAGCTTTCTTTCTCGCTTGCTTGCTTGCGCGAGAGTCAAAGAGAGAGAGAGAGAGAGAGAAAAAAAACACGCGCACGGGCGTCCGGATTACGCGCTTAATCCGTCTAGACGGACTGACTTTTTTCTTTTCATACCCCCCTACCCCCTCTCTTCGAACCGTCCGCTCGCGTTCCTTTTTCTCTTCTCTCCTCCTCCTCCTCCTACTTCTCTTCCTCTTGGTTCGTATAAGCAAGATAAGGAGTGCCGCTATCGCGAGAGAGAGAGAGAAGAGAAGAGAGAGAGAGAGAGAGAGAGACTCTATTTGCGCGCGTCTGGCTAAGAAAAAGTATGAGTGTGTATGTATGTATGTATGTACGTAAGAGAGGGAGAGAAAAAAAAGAAACTGACGTACTAGAGTCGTGAAGCTTGCATAAACACTTTAAAGTATATACTTTTATGTAGATAGGTATATAAGTATTTGAAAGAATCGTAGATATATAGGTGGTATATAAATATATAAAATTTTTAAAATGTATGTTTATGGATTTATGATTTGAGAAGTAGAGAATAAAAAATAAAAAGAAGGTGTGAATAGTTTAGTGTGTTTTCTTTTTTTTTTTTACTGGTTGTTTATGGTAATGAGTATAAATGAACAAAATCTATATTGGCGTTTTGTAAACGTTTATTAAAATTATTAGTTTTTAAAATGTATGTACAATGAGTGTTTAATGTTGTGTCGATCCAAATGTAAAAGAACCTAATTTGGAATTTTTTTTTTTTTCACATTAACATTTAAATTTATTGTAAATTGAATAATTTACTGATTAAAAAAAAAATTTTAATTTTTTTCTATTTAAAATGAAATTTAATGTGAAAATTGAAAGTACTTTATTTATTGAAAAGTTTATTATACTAATTTATTATATGAAGACATATAATAGATATTATAAAGCAACATTGTCACATCGACGGGTGAAAAGAATAGGAGCACATAGTAAATTTTTCATGGAAAAAAAGCAGATACAGGATTTTAACGAAAAAAAACAGATACATCGATTTTCACGGAAGGCGAGCAGATAGAGCGCGTTTTGTGGAACAAAAGCACTTCCACAGATTTTAAGCGAAAAAAAGAACCATGAGATGCTGCTGCT
>JAPYZE010003144.1:0-18724 GCA_030522805.1 Leptomastidea abnormis | reverse complement strand
TATATATACACATACAGTAGTAAGGAAGACATAGAGTATCTACCATAAAAAGTTTTCGCTCCAAATGCCAAGCGCTCAGCCTCGAATCCTCGCCAACGCAACCATAAGCGCATCCTCCTGATTTTCCTTTCGTGCCGTAAAAAAAAAAAGTAGCCTTACACTCTCTCAATTCTACACACAGTCATATATACATACATACATACACGTCACGCGACTGTTGTAATAGTGTATGTATATCGCGATGTTAATACGATTGGACAGTACAGTACAGTAATAGGATATATATATATCGGAGCGCTTTGGTATTCCTGCTTGTAAAATTCACGAATATACTGAAATAATTCTGGGGTTCTTTAAAAAGAAACTATATACACGAAATGATAATGTATTTGCTAACGAGATACGCCCGAGTGAGAAGAATTAATTGCTTACAGCCCTTTAGCTTAGCTTAAGGTATAAAACTTTGTATTTTTATTTATCGTGCTTTGCGCTATTTTTTTTTGTCTATAGGTAAGTGAAGATGTGTACAAGATTAAAGGGGATGGTTTTAGATGCAGTAGGACTAAATATCGGTAGAGAGAAAAAAATTTACGCTTTGAAGCTTGTTGCTATGGTTAAGATGTGGATAAAAGCTCAGGATAAATAATGACTTTTTTTTTTGGTTGGAAATGAAAATGAATAAGTATATTTAATAAAAAAAAAGAAGTAAATTTGTTGGAGATTTTACTCTTACCAGTCCCTGACTTTTTCTACTTAATGTATTTTATTGTTCTTTTTTCTTTTTTACATTCCACCTACATAACAATAAAATGACACTCAAGTCGTAAAAACATACTCATAAAGAATTTTAAATATTCAAATTCCCACGTTATTTCTTTTTTTCTTATTCTAAATTTACGAGTATAAGCACTTATCTTAAAAGAAAAGTCAAACTCATCTTAACTTAAACATCAATAATCTAACACGTGCAAAGAGATATGTTATATGAAAATGTCAACTTTGTAAAACTTTTTTTACTCGTATATCCGATCAATTAAAGTCGCGACGAGAGAAGATATTTTCATTTACGGAAATTTTAAAGCGTTATTGAGATATACGTCAATGTACGTATGTGTTGAATTGATCTTTAAAACTCATTTTTTATTAAATGGAGAGATTGATCTATTTTAAGGACTCTAGTGTAAATCGTAGAATTAAAAATGATAGCTACTATAGAGATGATTTGAAATAAATTTTTTTTTTATTTTATTGGATTTAGAGAGTTAAGTTCTTACATGTATGTTATTTTATATGAAATAAAATAAAATTAAAAAAAAAAATTATATTTTTATGATTTTACAAAGTTATTATGTCAAATTAGATAGCAATTACATGATTTATGAGCGTTTAAAAAAAATATTTTGGATTTTGTTATTATTTTTTTTTTACGAAATAAGGTCAACACACTATATGTTACAGAGTTTTATGAAGTTTTTTTACGTGATGCCATGAGTTATGCTTCGAATATTCTTTGGAGAAAAGATGACCGATTTAGTTACGAGAAGAAAAAAAAAGAAGAAGACGCTCTCTTGCGATACATATAATATTAAATTACAGGTAAGATCATCAATGCAGAGCAGCAGCATATGGATGAGAAAGTTTTCTCTTTTCTTTAACGAAACTATTTATTGCTTGCATAAATCATTGCGTAATTTATTAATTAACGGTATATACACCTATGCACATGATTCGACATATAATTGTTCTTACAAACTATCAAGTAAAAAAATCAATTACAAAAATTATTCTTAAATTTTCTTAAAAAATAATGATGACAGTTAACATATTCAATTTTACGGAAATCCGGGTGAGAGAATCTTACACTCACATTTATATAATATATTTCCTCAAAGTCAATCATCCATCCAAAGTAATAAGAAATAACCAGTAAGAGAGCATCGTACTAATTACCTTTTTTTTTCATTTTTATTTCTCCAGTCCTACTCTCTTTCTCTCTCTCGCGCAATTAAGGTACCTGACGAATCGGTATTGCGTTACCACAACAACAACAATAACGACTATATAGCCATTGACTTTATTTCCATCAATCTTTCTCTCCCAAACGAGAACAATAACACAAGAAGTAGCAGAAGCAGCAGCAGCAGTAATAGTAGTAGCATCGTCAGGCGGGAAACCGAATCGAGCGCCTGCGAGCAATTATCCCCCCGGTCGGCTAATTGTCAAGCGTTTTCAGTGAAGGCGCGCAATCGCGTATAGGATATATTATACACTCGCACTATAAGGTGCAGACTTGAAGAAAGGAAAGAAAGAGAAGGAAGGTGGGGGAGAAGAAGGAGGAGGAGGAAGAGGAACGAAGACGACGACGTCGACCTACATTGGTAGTCGATTCGCGCTACTTTGCTCGCGAGCATTGCTCACACACCCGCGGCATCATCTATATACAACAGCAGCAGCTGTGATCTTGTGAGTATATATATATATATATATATATAGCGAATGACGACGACGGAAGAAGAAGAAGAAGCCGGCTTATTTATTTTTTTGTAACTGATGCTGTTGTATGCCGCTTGACGACGAGAGTGGCCGATATTTACGATTCGCCGAAAAAGAAGATAGTAAGTAAGAAAGAAAGAAAGAGGGAAGGAGACTTGGTTGGTATGTATGGACATCCTTGGGATACTCGGTCGCGAGACTCTTCATGATGATAATGATGATGATTGTAGTGGTTGTGGATATTGTGTATTGGGACTATTTGGGAGAAAGTGAATGAGGTCTCCAGGTGAAGGCGCTTTTTTGACCGACTTTTGTATTTTTTATTGTTTTTTTCTTAAGGGATGTGTATAATTTTTTTTTTCTTTTATTGATTTTTGGAAGTTTAATATTTTTTGTTTTGTTTCTTTAATTCTATAATATGCATAAAATATATTCAAAGATCAAAAATAAGTTTATTATAACGGACATTTAACCTTGATAACGAAAGTTTAATTCTACCTTTCACAAATATGGAAATATACAATTATATATAAATTTCACGCAATAATTATTTTACTCAGAAAATGAGGTAAATTTTAGTAAACTACAGATGCGAATAACAATCATATGTTAACGTTGATTTATATATATATATATATATATATATATAATATGTAAATGTAAATATCATTGAAATAATTAATTTCTCCCTAGCGATACACAAAATTATTACAATAATTCATTTTATAATGATAAAGTTTGTTATCGATCTATTATAAATAATTTGTAATTATTAAGTAAATAAATAAATAAATATAAATAATAAACGTTTAAATTAATATTTCCTAAAACTAAAAACCTAATAAAATATCTTATAAAAATTAATGTTTATCTAATGTTTTCTGTCAACATATAACATACAAATGGATCATCGCTCTTTAAATCCGTTATCTCAACACACGATGAAACTCGGTAAAGCTATGGCGTCTATAATACCACCCTTACGCAACTTTTCGTAACAATGTAAGCAAAAAAAAAGAAGACCAAATAATTCGGTAAGCTTATCCTAAATGGTAAGTCTATTTTTTGGAAAAAAAAGAACTGTAATTGTTTGTAATTGCATTAGGTAATCGTCGGTCGAAGCTTGTTAAAGCTAAGAAATAAACTACTGAAGAATTATATTATGAATGTCATCAAAAATGAGATTATTATTATTTTTTTTATTTTTGTCGAAATTTTGGAACAATTTGAATGAAATTCTGAATATGTCACAACTTGAAGGATATGTCAAGGAGTTATTATTTTAGAGTGACATGTAAGGTCGTAGATGTTCTATTGTTGTCTCGTCCGTCTTTTTTTTTCTTTTTGTAATTATTTTAATTGATGGTACACAGACTATACTTGTATAAACTTATAACTCTGTTTACAATTGAAGATGAGATATTATTAAAAAAAATAGAATTACGAATTATTCTTAGAATTATAATTAATCTTTAAAATTGTGTGTAAAAAAAAAAGGAAAATTTGATTAAATTTAATAAGGAACAATTTTATTAGAGTGGAAGTTTATAAGGTACGACTGTTAATTACTACTGAAGAGAAATGAAGAGTTTATTCAAGCATATCGTTGAGAGTGATTATATGCTTCTGACATCTGTTGAACGTGAAACTTCAAAACGGATTACTTTAATTAGGCCATCGGTCAAGTGTCGTAATTTCTTGTCGATTCTTCTCTCATTAAATAGACATATAATCTGACATTTTAAATCAGATTTATATTGAAGTACTTTTAACATATCAATATTCATCTCAAATGTTAAATTGTTAATTATTTAATTAATTACTACCTTGAAAATTTAAACTCTTTAAAAATACGCAATATTTAATACAAGCTTTTTTTACTTCAAATTAATTAAACATAGGAAATACATCTTATGAAAACAATCATATTAAATAAAAAAATCCATTAATTTTTCGACCTACTAAGAAAAAAAAAAAGAAAATACTCCATCGATTCAAAATTTCTGCTCTGATAACCTTTTAAAATTTTCAACAAAGCCTACCATAAGCTATCAAGCATTAAATATCGTCGAATACATGATCGAAGCGAAAATCACAAGCGATTTCCAATCCAAATTCTCTCTCTCTCTAAATCGTGTATTTCTCATCTATAGCAGGTGCCGCACGTAACGAAAACGGAAGTCACGTTTGAAGCCTTCGCTTTTGCATTTTGGAGACGAAAGCAAAATTGAACGAACTAGAGTATTGAGTCATGTCTGAAATTTCTCGTGACGTACATTTAGTCCAAGAGGGTTGGATTTTGAGCTAGAGGTAAAGCTTGTATTATAAAGGGAATGAATATGTTACGGATGTTGGATGAGCACGTATATTAGAGAATGTTTTGAGTTTCAGGACGTGATTGAAGATGATAGTGTTAAGATTTCATTTTTATTATTTTTTTTTTAATAATTGTTAGGAGATAATTTGGTAATAATGAATTATTATGAATTTTATAATATCGATTTAATAAAATGATATAATTTTCATTAGAATATTATATTAATAAAGGACGATATTTTGATTAAAATGTAATCAACGTCATTCTTCGATAAATTAAATATCTAAGTCAAATTATAATTAAGGAAGAAATGCAATTAATTTTTGTTGCTATATTATTAAACGACCCTATATTTTTTCCTATATTTATAACAAAGATAATAATCGATTAAAATATTCTACTTACAATAAATTACATTTAATAAATCACTCTTTCCTACAAGCATTGAAAAAAAAAATATATAACATCAAACTCGCTCATCATTATTTCATTGAAAAGTATCTTCTTGTTACCCCAAGAGAAAAAAAAAATATAAATATAACAAAGTTTTCCTCATCCAAATTAAATTCCTCTTTGTCGACAGTATACACATTCATATATAACTCCCACGATTTCCGACTTTATATATACTATATTTCAGCCTGGGATTCTCTTCGACTGTTTATTCTCTCATTTCGATAAAATTCTACGCTTCTACGCGTAATTTCTCTCTCAATAATCATAAGGCACAAGGAAAAGTCAACGGTTAAGTAGTTCATCAGGTCTCTGAATTCCATGGTTTCATACATTTCTTTATACCTATATACACATTCACGCGTTAAAATGAGAAATAGAGAGTAAAATAGATAGATAGATAAATAAAAAGCGACGCGAATCGTCGAACTACGACGGTATATTTATACACTCCGTTCTCTCTTACCATCATCATCACTAGCATCTATTTCTTTTCCAATAATTTTAGATTCATTCCGTCACACTAACTTTGAAATATATATACGAGATCGTTAATTGCAAACGCTAAATTGCGAATACCTACGCATTTAAACTTTAGTGTACATCTGTAATATAAGTTTGTAGAAATTCAACCAAGCATAAAACGCAGAATATTGCATATCTTCTCTAAACCTATCAATTTCAAATCTTAGATTAGTTAACTTTTCCAAAAGAATAATCAATCCAATACACTCCAATTCCTTTAATGTACATTTTCAAGTTGTCACTTCACGATACTACCTGTTTACTCTCCCTCCGTAAATTTATTCGTTTTGTCGACACCTTAAAAAAAAAAAAAAAAAAATCTCGTAAACTTAAACATACATACACTTGTATAGAATAGAAAAGCGAAACAAATCACTACAGGTAGTCTAGTATTGTATACTTATATATACACAGAGAGAAAGAAATAGGTGCCAACGAAGCGACCATTGACCACCCGCTGATATTACGGAGACTACGAATTTCCAGAACGGAACGGATAATATAGGAGTAGGAAGGCGTTTTATATATATATATATATATTATGTAGTAGATTTTTTTTTCTTCTCTCGTTTCCTACTTTTTAATTGGCTACGTTACCGTCATGATAAATCCTTACCTCACACTCTTGTGACTTTAATTGAGAGAGTTTGAGAGATAAATAGACAGCTATATAAAAATGTATCAGTTGGAAAAATTTCTGGTTTGTAGTTGCTGAACAATTAAGATTATTACCTTATAAAGTTTATTTTAATGCTTTTCGATTTTTAACGTTTTATAATATAAGATTTTTGGTATATAAAAAATGGTTTTATTTTCGCGTTCCAGGTTGTGGGTAGTATTTGAAGTCTATAACTTGGAAAATTTAAAAATTATGAAAATTTTGGTAGAACAGTATCACAAAAGATGGTACAATAATTTTTTCTGTATACAATAAGGGCCAACCAACAATGAGAAAAAGAAAAGAGTTTTAATATAGTGTACTTATATACTCTTTTCTTTTCTCTTTGATTCCAGTAACAATATATCTTTATCTTATATAAAGAAGTTAAAGAAGGCGTCGAATTCTCTCCTGTGACTCTCTCTCGAGACGTAATGAAATACAATTGCACTCAAAGACAAATGTATATATAAAACACATCCTTGTGTGTCCTTTTATTTCATCCATGGTATGTCTGTCTGATACAAGTGAGAAAGAAAGATGAAAGTGTGACATACTTTTGTACAATTTTTAAGAAAAGACCCGTGCAATGTCAATCGATTGGATACTACTAAAACACGTGCATGTTGACAAAAATAAAAAAAAATTTCACCAGATATAGTCATTAGATTCGTCATTTTATATATTATGAGAAAGCTTATATTATAAATAAAGTAATAAAACAATAAAAAAGAACGTGGTGAAATATAAGATATATCAATAAGTGAAATTTTTAATTAATATAAAATTTAACGCGTTCTTTTTAACACCATTCGTTATATTACACATTTCCTAAGTTAAAAAAAAGAGAGGAATCAAACTTTCGTTTTTTAATCCATCAAACACTACCATGTCTGATATATATACCTATATGTACATAGTGTATCTCATTTGATGCTAGTATATTATAGCGTAAGGGTAAGTATAAAGTGCCTCCGTAAATTTTTTAAAAGTAAGTGTACCACGCGTATGTGTGTGTGTGTGTATATTTGCGTGTATATAGATTGAGAGGGTAAAAAAGAAGCTGATGCGTTGAGGAAGATGTGAAAATACTCGACGAAGATGGTACAAGCTCTTTTACGATAGCTAGCTTGCTGTACCTATATAGGATATAGTAGGTACTCAGTTTGTATGTAGGTATATATATGTATGTGTTTGTGGAAGCTACTTAAACTGAGAGCACTAGGTTTTTGATGGTGTATATAAGAAGGAGAGGGAGAAATGTTAATAAACTACGTTGTGAGTATGTATACCTACTGTTTTTATATGTGTTTGTGTGTGTATGTAGATATTATGGTTGTATAACTACTCGTGAATTTTATGTTTTGCGAGTGGGTGAATTTTAATTGTTTTGCAGGATGATGGGATGAAAAGGGAGTTGTTGTTTGATTATGATGATATTGGTGTATGTAACTGTTATTCTTTATGATGTTTACTTTTTTTTTCATAAGATTATGTTTCATGGGGTTATAATCTTTTGATTATTATGTGGCTTGTTTATATTTTATTGAGTTGTTGTAAACTGAGGATTACGATAGAGAAATATGTGTGTAAATAAAGAGCTATAGTGGAAGTTCAAGGTTTGATGATCAAAAACAAGAAAATTATGCAACGAGTACATAGTACACACACATGTATTTACACAAACTAATTTATCATAAGATGAATATATAAGATTTTTATTTAGTTATCGGATCGATGATTTTTGATGTAAGACTAATTTATAAAAAAAATTATATATTTTATCACGTGTGTATTATAACAATTGTAACACAAACAATGATTAGACTTAATTAATTTTATGACTTTTTAATATACGACTTGCTTCTTCTTCTTCTTTCTTCTTTTTTTTTTTTTTTAATAAATAATTCATAAGCCGTAATTAATAGCACAAACCGTACAAATGTTAAGTATATTGTGGTTGTCCGAGTGTGTAGATTAAAGTAATTGCAGGACCATATAAAGCCTACACAAACCTAAAACACATCTTTTAACTTGTGGTATATATATACAGACGAAAAATTTATTCAGTCTCCTTAGTAAATCGTACTGTATATAGTAGTTAATTTATTAACGAAAAATATATCCATCTATGTAAAGATGTAAATCGGATTTATTTTATTTGTATGTTATAGTTTTTGATTATGGTCACGGTCTATTTCGGTAGCAGCTGTACATAAACACCGTTTAATTGACCTTCTCTCTCTCTGTATACCTACATGCTCTAAAATATGTGAAATTTAAGATTCAAACTGCCACCTTACCATTTACGATTTTCATTGCATCCAAATGTAAATATGACTTTACAGATGTAAATTCAATGAAAAAAAGTAATTGATATCCATATTTTATAATATAATCATACCTATATAATCATCATTTTAATTCATCTCTATTTTCAAATTTTTTTTATTCTCAGAAAACAGTATATTCCCTTCTTTACAAGATCATTTCTCATTCTTGATAAAAACAAAACTAAAGGTGGCGATATATACCCCCCCTTAAACCGACGACGCGCGTTTATCAAATTGCCTGCATATATCGTTGCACGCGATCCTCCTATATATAAACACTTGTGAGAGGTAAACTCAGCAGGAGGTTACTTTCTGTATATGATAGAAACTTTGACGTTTTATGGTAGCGCCATTTTATTGATGAGGCATATTAAAAAAATTCTTTTTCTCTTTCTTTCTCTGATGGTATTGTAAAACTTATTGGGAATATGAATATATGATCGTTCTGTTTGTTATTTAAATTTATTGTTTTTAAGAAGTTACTCATATTCATAATGGAAAATCAGTGAAATAAAGTCTATTCAAGCATTTTAATATACGTTTTTATTAATTTACGTTAGTTATTAATACGTAACGTTTTCTTATCTTTTGTAATGTGATAATTTATGGTGGTGTATTATAATGTCGACTTTTAATGTGATCATTAATGTTATATATACACTCTTTGACTTTAGCACGCAAATTTACTGGTATGAGTCATAACGAAAAAAAAAAAGAAAAAAAAATAATAATTCAGTTTAGAAGGTAAGAAAAATATACTTTATACCTAAAATTAATTGAATACGATGAATGATAAGGGATGTATAGCTTGTATAGTCATATAATGCAGCTTGCTTTTTTTTTATATCTTTAAGAACACTGCACTAAATTTTCTTTAAATTCAAATAAACACTTGTATATTGCAGCAGCAGCAGTAGTAGTAGCAAAACATATACCATAAATTTAATCCACTGCGGGGTATATTTCGCTTTATCATACACGCCCTTTTCTTAGCAAACGCAAAAACGAGTTGAGTTGGGTAAGGAACCAAATCGATATATATATATAAATATACCTTTTGAAATGAAAGCGAAGCGGCGCCAAGAGAAAAGAAACAAGTAGCCTTAACTTTGGTATAAAGAAAAAAGGAGAAAGGAGGAAAGAAAAATAAGGAAGATGATGTTCGGGGAAACACATTTAGGACCACCTTAGGAGCTTACTGGGAGATTCTAGTAGCTGAAAATAGTGGAATATACAGGATAGGATGTAGTTTAGCCCACTTTAACCAATGCGTTGATTTTATATATACATACATTGCGATCTTATTTCACTCATCCTTTTTACTATCACATTCTTTAAGGATTTTTGCTCCCGTGATGATGATCTTGTTCGCCCTTTTTTATTTTTTTTCTTTACGTTTTACAAGCTGAGTCAACATTTTGGTACCACTGGTGAATCATTTTGAGTCATCTGCTAAGGTTGTTAAAGAAAAGATAGAGGGATTTGTAATGAGATTTGGAATACCTTGGAAGTGAGTGGTCAAATGCATTTATACATATGAATGATCGTATATAATGCTATTTAATTTTATTAATTTTTAATTTTTAATTTTAATGACGTTCACAAAAATTGTTTTTCATAAAATTAATCATTGGAAGGTTTTTACATGACCAAACAAATATCGATCTTCATAAATCCATAAAATAACGCATATCCAAAATGTAGTCATCCATACATCACTACAAATATCTACTTAATTTTGTAAATTTTATTTAAAAAAATCATTCCCATCCTCACACATATAAAAAATACATAAAGTCCCCTCTCTTTATTTTTCTCACCTCTCACCACCATACGACACACGCAACTTCACATATACATATACACCAGAACGCATACAGTAGAAGTAAGTATACTTGCACGTGAATGTTCAACAAAGATATACATACACATATACAAAAGAGGGAGATCGCCGTTTCTCCCTACCTCTTTCTTGTTTAAAGCAATCCAGTAAGGAGGAGGAGAAATACAAGTAAGTAAGTGAGTGAGTGAGTGAGTGAGCGAGCGAGAAAGAGAGATCTCGTCGTGGTACGGGGTATTAACTCGTCGCTTGCCGGTCCATGCGCACACACCGGCGCGCGCGCGCCAGTTCAAAATCTTCGGTCGCGAGCGCAGGACGACGACAACGACTTACTCTATATTACTACTACTACTACCGGTTACTTTTGTATACAGTTGTATACTTTGTTGAGTATATTGAGTTTTTTTTTTTTTTCTAATTTTGATCTTTGAATTTTGGTGATTATGTCATTAGTTGATTTGATTTTACGTTAATTTTAACGGTGGTCTTGTAGAAAGAAAAAAATTTATTATTTTAATATAATTGAAAATTATAGCGAGATAATAAATAAGTGCAGTGGATAAATAAGCGGCTAGTCCGCTAAAAATCAAGGTACATACGTAGATACACACATTTATTTATATACGATCGGACACAAACGACTAAAGTGTCAATCGATCGGTGTGTTCTAATATGATGACCGGCTGAGAGTAAAGCGGCTATTAAAGCAAGTCAAAAGAGGCTACAGCTGTACTTATCCATTACGGTAAGTCTTTTTTTTTCTTTTTACTTTAAACTTGATGTATATGAACCTGTTACCGATGATTTACAAGGCTTTTATAACTTCTTCTTTTTTTTTTTTTTTTTTTTTTTATTTGGGTGTATGGTTGCTTGCTATACTTAGGTTGTTACTACACTTGTCGTGAGTGTTAAGTATATTGATGGTTAGTTGGTGTTGAACAATCTTTCTGAGTTAAGTGTTACTTAGTGTTCAAGAAGTTTGTTTAGTTCTCGCCATTTTTTTTTTTTTTTTTTTTTTTTATTGATATTTTATACATACCGATCTTAATAACTTTCTAAACGTTTGAATCGTAGTTTTGCATTATAAGTTCATGTATATAATATAAGATAAACGTTTGAAAGATAAATATGTTAGTTATATATTATTTTTATTTTAATTTCATTTTATTTATTTATTTATATTATTTTTTTTATTTCTGTCAGTGTATATCCTTAGAAATTATAATTGAACGTCTCATTAAAATCGAATTTTTCGTTTAGGTATTGATATGCCTTACCAAAGCCTCTCTTACATATACACACACAAACACAGGGGGAGACTCAATAGATTAGAAAATCAACGCGCTCTCTTGTGAGTCTATAAGCACGCGGTAGCCGATTTATTAACCTATATTATTACGTCCGGATGAAAAATAAAAAAAAAATAAAAAAAAATGAAATGATCATAAGGCAATGTACGCGAGAGATGAAGAAAGAAATAAGAATAAGGAGTAGGTATATATAACATATATCTCATTATTGCATCGATCAGTAGTAAAACGAACTGAGGCAACCAGTATATATATATATTATATATCGTTCATTGTCATCTCGTTTATAAACAGTTTATATATACATATCTCATCAGCAGGTATACATACACTCTATATAAGTATTTTAATACAGAGAGGGTTTAATTCTTTTTTTTCTCAATACCCCGTGAAATGAGTGTTATATATAGCGAAAGAGCGTATACATATACGAGAGAGTAGTGTAGATTTATATAGTATATATATATGCGGGTTTGGAAAGCGGAAACGTTCTGAATCGGCTTCAGCAACAGCAGCAGCAGCAGCGTTCCAGTTTATTGCGGACCGCTTGGTGGGCGCGTCTTATAAGAAGAAGAAGAAGGGGAGTATAGAAGGAACATTCCGATTTGATAATTTCTAATTCCGCGTCGCGTGATTAATGGTCATTTCATCTATGGACGATCTGAAAGAGAGAGAGAGAGAGAGAGAGAGAGAGAGAAGAGATGATGTGGTTGGTAGTAGTGGCTTCCGCGGTGGGAGTCTTTCTCTTTTTTTTTTTTTCTGTATGTAGTAGTGCTTTCATGGAAAAAAAGGAAAAAAAAAGTCGAGCTTAATATAGGTTTTACCGATGCAATAATATAGCTTGGTATAAGGTATATAAGATAAGAATACAGGGTGTGCATGTGAGCGTGATGTGATTCTTGGTCTATCATTATATTACGATAGTAGTAATTCAATATGTAATTGATCATCATTTTCCTATTGTTTTATATACGGGTGATTACTTTTAATTACTTTAGAAATATGGGGAATGATGGTAATAGATGAGAGAGAGAAAAAAAAAAGAAAAGAATGTTGAAAATTTTCTATATGTATGTGTGTATGTGTAGGTATGTATGTCCGTTAAGTATGATAAGTATTTTTTAGCGAATCGAAAAATTATATATAGGTTTGTATATTACATGTATACGATTGAAAATAAAAGTATATACGTACATATATATGAGAGTAGCCTCTTTCTGTCTTTCTCTCTCTCGTTCTCTCTCGCGTTATCGGAAATTAACGGAACACGATGGAACTATGATGTTTTGTGGCTTGTGTTCTTATTTATGCCTATATACACTTACATCAAAAACATGTTTCATAGATTTAATTGTTATTTATCAAAATCTGTAATGCCCTTATACGATTGTAACATTAATTTCTTAGATATGAAATTTTCTAATTAAGCGTATTAATGTTACACGTGTAATAAAGTGAATAGATAAAAAAAAAAATTATGTGTAATCTTATCAATTATCGTTTTTTTTTTTTTTAATTTGTGGTAGGTATACAGCTTTATAAATTTCTTGTATAAAAACTTTGATTCAAAATAAGAATATCGATTTTGAAAAAAAAAAAAAAAAATTCAACACCCCCAGTCTATTTTATTTATCGCGTATAGACACTTGTAACAAATTAAAAATTTTTTTTAGGATTATTGAAAACCACAACAACCCAAAAAATATTACAACAAATCTTAATTATAGATTCAAAATTTTAATCGTATTACAAACCACATATAATTACAAGATATACCCAAAAAAAAAAACAAAAAAAAACAAAAAAAAAAAAAAAAAAAAAAAAAAAAAAAAAAAAAAAAAAAAAAAAAAAAAAAAAAAAAAAAAAAAAAAAAAAAACCCAAGGCCTTCTAGTTCATAGATATAGTACCTATAACAACAACACCTGCAGTTCATTCGCTCTTATATACGTACATTAAAGATAAAATCAATTCGATATCCATCGTGGATACAGTTCATATCGGATCTAAGCTTAACAGCAGCAGGAGCAGCAGCAACCGCAGAAGCCCGTAAATCATGTCGACGCGTGTACATACTTACATATACACGCGCGTGCGTTTCTGCACTTACACACACACACAGCAGGTATATATATGTACTTGGTCGAGAGTGGCCGATAAAGCGCCGCTAAAGAGAGATAGATAGAGAGAAAGAAAGAAGGAAAGGTAGAGTATAGGAAGAGAAGTGGGTGAGTAGCCTGGTGCGAGCGAGTACAAGTGCGGAGGAGACAAAAGAAAACGTAACCCACTTTACTCCTAAACGGGAGAGCAGTAGGTAGGTAGGTAGTAGTAGTAGTAGCAACAGTCGGTGCAAGGTGATGTATATAGATATGTTTAGAGAAGGCCTTTTAGTCTACTGCTATGCGACTTCGAGAAAAAAAAAAAGAAAAAGAAAGAAAGAGAGACTTTTCTCCGACTGCCGATGTTCACTTAGACTTTGTGAGTAGCCTGATGCTGCTGCTGGAAGGTGGAGCTCAATTTTCTTTTGCTAAGGCTACTTTCTACTTTTGGATTGTCGGGGGCGCGGGGCGCGGTCGTGGGGTTATATGGGAGTAGGTTGCTTTTTTTTTTTTTTTTTTCAATGACCTTAGTAGTTTTTTACTTATTTATTGGGAGGAAGTTTGTGATTTTTTTTTTTTTTTTGAAAGAGGTTGAAGAATACAGAATTGAGTAATCTTTTACTATTCGTGCGTTCTATTTTTTGCTAAGTTTTTAATTGAGTTTTGCAAAGACTTGGGATCTATTTAATTTGGTTTAGTAAAAAAATTTTGTTTTGATGTGTATTAAAGAATTTTCTTCTTTTTTTTTTAATAGTTTGTAGAAATGTTTTGTTTGTGTATTTAATTTGACACTGATGAACTTTTATGTGTATATTTTTCAAAGTCTAATTAAATCATGATAATTTATGAAAATTAATTTTTCTTTTCAGTATAAGTAAATTTGAACCAACTTTTTCTTTCTCTTATTCGATATCAAATTAAATAATTTAAAACTCTCGCAGTATTTAATCGTAATAACAAACACGAAGAAAAAGAAAAGAAGAAACCCTTAGAGTTTTCTTATTGACTTTAAAGTCATGAATTTCCTTTATACCAAAGTTTAATTTAAAACCAAACCAAAAAATATAAACTTTTATTTCGACGTGGTTGAACATTATTCGAAAGAAATTTAATTAGCCAATAAGAATTTCAGGATTTGAAGTTCGTAAAAACACCTCAGGGTGATATTCTTCAGCATTACTAATCAATAACTTATTGCCAAATCAAACTTGATATCAAAACTTTACAATATAGCTAAAACCTTATTTAAGAACAATAAAATAACTAAACAAATCTTGCTATTTCTATAAAAACAACACGAATCTCATTTTTCTTTCTCTCTGGGTCAGTAATCCTACACACACACACATACACGAATTAAAACAGAATAACGGAAAAAAGGGTTGCGAAAAAAACTATCTAGTGGATGCTAATATAAGTCGCGGGAGGTATAAAGCTTCCGCTTGTAAAATATATATACATATAGTGAAAAATCTAATACCATAGCAAGCAAGAGATTCAAAGCCGATGATAATGCGGCCTCCTCATAGCGGGTAACATCACAACTAAACTACCATCACCACCACCACCACCCGCTGGCTTTTCATTTTAAACAGTATGTATATACACCAGGCTCTATAGTCTCTCCCTCTCTCTCTCTTGTTGCGGTTTTACGCTAATGGACTACTGATTGCTGGTTATGTGTTGTATATGTGCGCGCGTGGCTTTCGCCAATAGAAAGAAAAGTTTAAAGAGAGAAGGGGAGGGGGGGTGTAATGTTGGATGAGAATTCGATTTGTTATGGATAGGTTGTTATTAATGGGTTTTGTGGTTGATCCTATTGTTTTGTTTAAGGATTAAATGATTAAATTATAATTTAGGTTCTAGTTTATTTATTTATTTTATTTTTTGTTATTTATATTGGTGAAGTTGAGTGGTGTAAAAAGATAATGTGATTTTAGATTTGTAAGAATTAGGGAGAATAAAATATATGGAGGTGTTTTATTATCATTTTATTGCCGAGAGCGTCAAAGCGCGAACGTAACATTGCTTGATTATAAATTATAAGTTTGAATTGTTTCTCTGTAAATTGGGATTCTGGTGTAATTAGAGCATTTATTTTATACTATGTGGTGATGATAATGGTGATTTAACGAAATACAATATGTAAAGGTTTTTTTTTTTAAGTTGTAAAGTGATACTTCCGGGGAAAGTTCGATGACCTTTTGGGGTAAGAAATGGTATTTAGCGGGTGATTAAAATGGGATTGAAATTATTTAGTGTAATTAAAGAGTAATTTTAAAAATCAACTTGTGAAAAGTAATACCGATCATTTTTGCATTTGTTATCGGATATGTGTTATTTAAAAAAAAAAAAATTATAGTTGCTTTAGTTTTTAAAATTCAAAAAAATAAATAAATATTGTTGTTTTTAATAATTATATTCATTTAGAAAATAATGAGGATAATAAAAAATGATTAATTTATATAATTATAGATGGTAGTTTATTTTAGCTTTAAATATTGAGTCAATTAATCATCATTTATTTAAAGTAGCAACATAAAACTACTGTGCATGCGAAAATAGAAAGGCAAGTAGCTTTCCGCAGTTCATTCAAAGTCTCTCTTTCTTTCTTTGCCATCTTTTTTTACAGTGAAATCATCTTCTTTGTTGGTGGATAATCTTGTTTACACAGGAAAAAAAAGGTCGCAGAAAAAAAAGAGAAGTTTCGTTTGTTCATTGGAAAAGTGTATATATACTTTTATACAACGACTAATGAGATTTTATTGAGTTATTTTCAAAGTATACTTCAGAAAAAAAATATGAGATTGATATTTGCAATTAGAAATTAATCATTTATAAAATCAACAATTATTACAATCCATAAAACAATAAATAAAAAATTTTTATTGCAAATCGATTATCAAAATGACCTTAATAAAAATTCTCAGTACTTAAAATTCTCACAGTTAAACAAATCAATATATATCCATTAACAAAACCATTAAAATTAAAATATAACCTTTTTTTCAATACTATTTCAAAACACCCATTAAATCATCGAAGCGCATCTACTCGACAAAAAAAAAGCTTTAACCTTCTATTACACTAATTTCACGACAAAAAGAAAGTCCACATCAAATTAAATCAAAGAAGAAAAAAATTTCAACACCAATTTCTATCTATTAAAACTCTAATCTACCAAATACAATAAATATCAAATAAAAATCACATCTACAATATTGTCAATCCTTTAAAAGACCTTGTCCACCTGCATACACACACACACACACACACACACACACAACACACACATATATCCACCTTTAAAAGCACAAAGTGAAAGCTCTTAATTACATTCAGTCAATTGTTTAACCAATGAAGGAGAGAAACACTTTATACACACACACACCTAATCCATAATCGTATTCTTAAATTAACTTACTAAAAATTACACTCTCTTATCACAAAATTCTCCCACGCAAGTGCATATATAGCACTTAGCTATACACAACCTTTCCTCACTCACTTAAGATACAGAGAAAGAAAGGAGAGGGTTGACGATGGGCACACAATCACAAAGTTCATATATATAAATCGAGAGAGAGTACAACCTCATCCTATAAATACAGAGAGAGAGAGAGATACTCTCTCGTTAAAATGGGTCGTTGTCAGTGCACGAGCCACAGAGTATGTATATGTATGTATGTATCGTGCACTTTCACTGATTAGTCGCGCGCTTAATCCACCGTCGCCGTACTACTGCTAAGAGAAAGATATAGAGAGTATAAATACATACGTACATATATACATACATAAGCTGTTACTCCGTAAGACATTGCTTTTCTATATATGTATGTGTAAAACAGTTCTCGCCGTGGGATATCAGTGCGTTTACAGTTAAGTCGGCGTTTTGTTCTCCCTTTTTTGCTTGTGCCGTTCTTGTGTTCGCCTTTTTTTTTTTTTTTTTTTTTTTTTTTATTTTGATTTGGGAACAGTAAGATAGGTTAGTAGTAATAGTATTGAAATCGCGTTTAAGATATCTGGATATATAATATATAGTTATACTACTGCTGCTGTATAGTTGCTCTAACACTTTGATTTGATACGAAATAATTTTTTTTTTTTTTTTTTGATTTGATGAAAATTAGTCTATTTGTTTTATTAGACGATTACTTTTTTTTTTGTCGACACTAAAAGCAATTGGAACGTGCATTTAGACAAGGAGTCTATTGTTCTACATAAGTGAATGTGTACACTTAATTTGCTTTGGTTATATACATACACCACAATATATATACTTATATACGATTGACTTTGACTGCACTTCGTTTTCTTTTTTCTTCCTTCCTATCTTTTTTTTTTCCTTTTTTATTCTAAATACTCAATATATTAGTCGATATAGCTATACTTAATTTCTCTTTCTCTCTTTTCCATTACTTCTAAAAAAAACAATAAATTTATTATCCCCCCCCCTCTTAGAAAAAAAATTCAATTTTTTCTATACTCATTAGGGTGGCCCTTAAAACATAAATTAAACAGATGTAATGTCACAGAACAAGCTATTTAATACTGTAATAAAATAAACAACTTAATCTGCTGTAACCATTAAAAAAAAAAAAAAAAAAAACTCTTAATAAAGATTCTTATAATATTTAAAAATACCGTAAAGTATCTAAAAATTTAAAAAAAACTATGATATAAGATCTTTAACATGTA
>JAPYZE010003143.1:0-13809 GCA_030522805.1 Leptomastidea abnormis | reverse complement strand
GTATGCATGGAAAAAGAAATTTTTGGACTTTTCTATAATTAACATGAATCAGACGTTCCACATACAACACGTTTATTCTTACAATCCATTCTTTAACAGAATGATAAGAGATAAGTACATTTCGAAAAATAATATTTTTCCAAAGAAATTAAATAACGTAAATCAATATCCTATAATATTATCTGCCTTTGATAATCCTCCATTTTCTGTAATTAAAACTGATTCTGAGGGCAAGTTGTATCCAGAAACAGCATTTACTTTAAATCCTGAATTATTTTTTGTCTTAAAGACAATGAATTTTTCGTTAAAATATTACATTGTTCAAAAAATTAATACATACATTCAATATCATAGTCTATCTGTAAAAAAAATAATAAGTAATGAAGTAAATATACATTCTAATGTAATTCCAGTAACAATACTTCGAACAATTGTTACTAATGAAGCGTTTAACAATCATATTTTGAAATTAGAAAGAGGTATAGAATATATTCGTGCAATAGTACCTATCCTTAAAAAAAAGGACGTAAATATACCAATGGAAATTTTTATTTATTTGTTAGTAATACCATTTACTGTTATAATTTATTTTGTTGCTATAAATGTTTTAAAAGCAAGTTGGACCACTTGGTCATTTTTTTCTATCATTAAACATTTACTAGGAGTACCATCACATATGACTAACCAATCATTACCAGATAAAATAATTTATTTAAGTATAGTATTGATTCATGTAGAATTTTGTATCAACTTTTATTCAAAATTCGTCGAATGTAAAATCGAAGAAAAAGAAGTAAGTTTCGAAACATTTGAAGAACTTTATGATTCAAATCTACAATTAAAACTCAATAGCCATTATTTAGATTTGATTTTTAACAACGATAGTAGTACAGAAATTCAAAATATGAAAAATCGCACGACTACTGTTGCTGATATTTCTTCATGCGTAAGTGAGTTGATTCAAAAGAAAAACTTAGCGTGTTTAACCATAAACTCACTTACGACATACTATACTAAAAAATTTTTAAGTTCAAAAGGTAAACCAATCATGAAAGAAGCTAAGCCAGAATATTTTACTGAAAGAACAGTATTTGTTATGGAAAAAGCATCTCCGTATGCTGATAAAATTTTAAAAACTATTCGTATGGTTAATGAAGGAGGTCTTATAAAAGTTCTGAAAAAAAATAACAAAATTTTCGATGAGGCAACTGAAGATGATGGCACAACTTATCATAATATTTTAAACATTCAATTGATTATCATTTTATCAATTGCTTATTTAATATCACTTCTTACATTAATCGTCGAATTAATTATTAATCGTAAGCGTTTTTAGTTTCAATGTTGATTATGCGTGGTAGCGCTATTACAAAGGCGAGTTTGAGAAGCAAATAGAACCTGTGTGACGTCTGCGGCACTATAATAGCTTGATATTCAAAAAATCAATTTTGTGTGCACAAAAAATAATGTTTCGATTATTTAAATTAATAATATTTCGCTTCGACACTTAATTTTGTTTAATATTATAAAAAATTAAGATTTTTTTAAATGTGCGTTAATAAATTAGCTATTAAGTTAGATTTAATTTGAAATTTTATTTATTAACAAAGAACACTCAAAACTTTCAATAATTATAACGATGATCTCTGCATAAAAATTAAATTGTATTTATAGTATTATGCACTGTATTCTTGATCGTATAATGTATTTTTGACTCGTTTTAAATGTTATTATATGTAAATTATTGTAATAAATCTTAAAAATAAAATGTATCAATATATTCAGACATTTTTTTAAATAATTTACTTATTTAAGAATATTTTATTCTCCTTATCCTAAAAATCGCAACTTATAAATGATTTTTATGCTCTCTGGGAATAAAATATCGTTTGACACTGAAGAGGAAGTCATTTTTTAGCTCCTCGCTTAACTCGGAAAAAAAGACTTTAACGTTAAAAGACATTACACGTGTCGAAATATAAGCAGAAACACGTATAATCAGCCGTTATATGGTTCAAAAAATCAATTAAAAATTTTTCGAACTACGCTTTTGATCCAAGGTTTTTTTATCTGTAAGAATGATTCATTTTTGAAAATTACTTAAATAAACAACGAAGATTTTGTATTTTAAGAAAAAATTCCAAAACAATATTTTTAAATTAATAAGTATATTTGAGTAATAAAATTGTAAAAAGAATGAAAAAAGTCAACAGTTAAATTTTAAAATACGGCTGTTGTATTTTGCAAATTTAAAAAGCAATAATTCTTTAAAATATAAATGAATAAATGTATAAAATTTAACGATTTTTTGAAAAATTTTCCTCAAAGATGTTTTACTATTTATAAGATCGTGTGTTAAGCAAAATATTTAAAAAAATAATATTAAGAAAGAAAAAGACCATTAGCATAGTCATAATTTTCATGAAACTGGGTGTGTTATTACATATGAATACGTGATAATGAGCGGATTCGTGGGTAGAGAAATGGGTTTGCAAGTCTTTTGAGTTAAGATATGAGCCAGACTGAGATTCTATTATTCTTTGTTTTCATCATAAGTTAGTCAATTCAACAGATATATCAATCTTTTGATATTTAAGTTTCTCTAGTAATAATTGGGTAAATTAACAAGTTTCATAGCTCGTTAAGATTTTATTTTAGTTTTTTGTTAAAAAAATGTTAGTAGATCAACAGATATTTGCATTCATTTTTGATGTATTTTATAGTGTAGACAGGACCCTAGTGTTACATGATTCTAAACTTTTATTAACAAAAAATATTCTTAGAGATATTAACTCGTAAAAATTGATTATAGTATCATTTGTTACCATGGCTCAATTCTTATCTTAAATATTGCCGAAATTTGAAATAAAATAAGAGAATAATAACAATATATTATATTTTACACAGCAAAATCATGACATTCATCATGTCTGCAAATAAGAAGTGTAAAACAATAACGCAGTAAAGTACGAAACTGACATGCAATTAACGAGAGACTTGAAAATTTACGAGACAAAAGGCTGCTACAAATAAAAGTATTAGTTTTTTAACAACTCCTTACTTCCAATACCAAATCTACAAATTCACAAAAAAAAAAAAAAGATAAAAAAAAAAATTAAATCTAATTGAAATCACAATACTTTACGTTAAGACACAAGTTAAATTTTCGCACCGTTAAATCGATTTCCCTTTATACATCACCGATACACTTTACCTGCTTTATACAAGGGGTTTTTAAAATCCATTTCAATTTTTAGCGATTTTTACAAGGGTATTTTACTCGTAAAATCGATTTCACCGATTTCAAGCCATTTAAATTGCTCAGTAGTCACCGATTTCACATCGATTTCAAACGATTTCAATTGATTACAACCGATTTTGTTTAGAAAAAAAATCGATTTCTCGAGTGAAAAATCCTTTGACTTTCTAGAAATTACATAAAATTATTCATCTAAAAAAGGATCAAGACCACACGTGTCGCGTTAACGCCATTTCCCTGAGAATTGCGTTAATTTCTTTTTTTTAAGAATGAGAGACGGTTTGCTCATTTCTATATAATATATACATAGATCTTTCAAGAGCGGACATAAACACAAAAACGTAAGTATACACACATACGTCCGAGCGTGGCGAGCCATCGTCCTATCCGCTGGCGTAGAAAGTCAGAAAGTCTCTTTTTCCCTAACTTACCCTTGGCGTCACGTTTAGTTCGCTATAGCTGCTGCTGCTGCTAGCAAAAGCGAAAAAATTCGTTTTACAGCCCATTGTACTCGTGTTGCGGTTAAAGTCAACTGATTGCGCGCGACGTATATACATACGACTGACTCACTTGGAGCTCACAGCATTGTCGTCCGTATGGCAATGTCGACCTCTCTTTTTCTCTCTCTCTCTCTCTCTCTCACTCGTCTCCTTTTCACTCGTATACCTATATGTATAAGGTACAGCACGAATAACATTTGCTAGTATGTGCTATATGTGAGAATTCGCTTGCCTCTCTCTCTCTCTCTTTTTTGCCAGGAGAGAAATTTCCGTATTACGGACTTGTTCGTTTTCAAGCGCGGCTAAATTGAAAGTCAACATATTTTTACCGGGCGAGGGTCGAGGCTCTTTCCTCCTCCTCCTCCTCCTCTACCTCCTCCACTTCTTATTCTATGAAACGATTCTCAAGCTCCGACGGACGAGCCCCCCATCACGTGCTTCTCTCTCTCTCTTTTTCCCTTTCACGTTCTGTACATAATATAAGTATTGCTATGTGCTTCGTCCCGTTCGTTGTCGCGTCGACGTATATTGTCGCAGTCGTCTACGATAGAATGATGCATAATTCTTTTCGTGAACTTGAGCTAACAGTGCGCGCAGGAATGTATATCGAAAGGGATTCTTGAGATTTACATTTCGATTCTTGGATCGATTATTGGTTATGAGAGTGTAGATATATACATACATATAAGTTCAAGCTTTATACTTCCTTTGTAAATATATTCTTTTTTTTTATTTTTCCTCCTTTCTTTACTCTCTTATCGAGATGTTCTTCACCGTGTGACTTTGTAAATTAAATATTGATGAGGAGAATTTTGAATTTCATTTTGTATGCTGCTGCTCTTGTGCTGCTGCGTAAGGTTCTATATCTTAATATGTTCGCAAATATCGTATGTGATTCTTCTGACTTGGCTTGGATTTGCTTATATTAATACTAATGTTATTATATTCGATTTTTTTTTGGTTTACTTAGAATAAGTACATGGAGTGATAATATTTTTTAAATATTAATATTAAAAATACAGTGTTTTAGCTATTATTTTTATGTTGTAATACATAATGAAATAATTAACAGTAAAAGAAATTCATTTTCAAGATAAAAGCATAATTTAAGTTAATATTAATTTGTTCCAAGAAAGTTTGTGAAGAAATATTTTCAGTCCATCCCATTAAATAACAATAATAATAACATAAAGTCCATCGAAAGTATAAAGTACATTACATGAAGCGAATTGCAAACTCATAACAGAAGTTTATAAAGTATCTTCTTAGGGTTTGCTGCTGATCTTCATGAGTCTTGGAGTACAAGCAACATCTATATATATAAATTTCAAATTAAATAAATTAAATTCTGGTCCGCGAACGCGATGTTTCAAAAGTTTTAGCTTTGCTCTACAAAACGCCGCGAGCAACACAAGAATATATCGATTATAGTTATTCGTACTTTTCAATTCTCATTAATGCATGACGGATCAATCCTTCTTATTTTATGCAAATGAATGTACAAATTGATAAATTTTCATTTAATAAGTTTTACATTTTATTAGTTAACTGTAGAAAAAATTAATGTTTGCATAAAACTTATTATTATTATAAAATTGATTTTAAAGATTAATGATGTTACAGAAAACACACAAGAAATCTCAGATAAGAAAAAAAAAAGAAAAAGTCGTTTGTCTCTGGTTTCTCATCAATATTTCTCCAGTAGCTACAGATAATAAAAAAAGAATAATTTTTAAAGTAATCAATACCAGCTAATGACGTAAACAAGAAGAATTCAACAAAGAGTAGTACCCAATATAAATACTCGAACGATTAAAAAGAAAAAAGAAAAAAAATAAAACCAACAACGATTCCGTAACCATCCTATCAAAACCTCATCATTTGTCGATCGATCGCTCATAAAAAAAAGAGCTACAAGAATTAAAAGAAAAGAAAAAAAAAAGAAAATAAAACAAAAAAAAAAAATTTAGGATCCACTCTCGTATAAAGTCAAAAGTCACGAGCGGTAGATCATAAAGATATACACATATACGCCCACCACAACAAATAATCGAAACGTCATTTGTATCATCAGCAACGATTAATCAAGTTCTTCAGCTGCCGCTGCGCTCGTATACGTACATAACATACATACATACATATAGAAACATGCATACCCGCATGTAAGAAGCCATCCTTAAAAGGTAGCACAAACGTCCAGCCGCTTCAAGTCAAAAAGAGAAAAATTACAAAGTTGGACAGCCACAGACTGCATCGTCTATTTTATAGGTATAGGTATATATTGGAAGAAGCAGCTCGTCATATATATAAGTACATACAGCAATAGAGTGACTCGTGGCTTTTTGTCAGGATAGTCGCATCGATGACGAAGTCGTTTTCATTCTATATATATTATGATACTTCGAGGAAGAGACGAGGATTTTGCAGCGTTCGAAAATTGATCTCTCGTAATTATGAAGGAGAGACGATGAACCTCCTCCTTTCTGCTCCTTCGCGATGGCTATTGTATCTTGCGCTTTTATAAGTATATATTGACTCTATAAAATATCAGGGCTGCTGAGTAATGAGAGACTACGTTGAAGCTTTTACTATATTTATAGCTATATATTTGCTGTGAGCTTGAAAATGGTTTTTTAATGAAAATACACTACTCTTTTTTTTTCCCTTTCTTACTTTCTCTCTTTCATCGCTGAGTACTGAATTCGCAACGAGCTAAAAATAATGGACAGCTGCATTTTATGTTTTCCGGCTGTAGTAAGTGGGGGACAAAAAAAGGGGAAGGGGAAGAGGTGAAAAATTGAACTTTGTAAAGATGCTGATAGTGAAGAGAAGAGAGTTTAGTGTATAGAAAGAGTAGAAGAAAGAAAGGGAATATGCGGTCGAGAGGATATGGCGTGTATGTGACACTATTGCGAGGGCTTTTATCTTTTGGAGAACGCGCGTGAACTTAAATGTGTTTTTGCTCGGGTGTACATATAAGTATTATTATACAGCGCTGGTTTTTATCATTCTTGATTTACACAATCGCCTCCTTACTTATACGAATGATCAGAGATTTTTATTTTTTATTCTTTTCTTTTTTTTTTTTTATAAAGGAAGACGAAAAAAATGGGAGGAAGGTTATGGGAAAGTCATGCTTTTTTCTAGGAATATCAGTGCTGTCTTAGAGAAGATAATAAATACTTGTCAGGTTTTGTCAACGAAGTCACTCGTGGATGTATAGTTATTAATTATGTTTTAGATAATAAAAAGACTACGACGAGTAAGTTCATCTTTTTTTCTTTTTTTTTTTTCTATATCGTCTGTTAATGGTTACGGTCAAAATGTAACTGTGTGCTAGAAGACGAATATGTTATCTTGATGTAGATGTTTATGGTACAATGTTTTTTTTTCGAGTCAAACGGTTTCGTACATAAAAAAGTTGGGAGAAAAATTCCTGTGAACGTAATAATATTCAATGTCATAAATCAAATATTATTGGTTATTGATCGATGTATCATTTTTATTTTGAAACTATTTGATAGTTAGTTGAATATTAAAGTAGTGGAGAAATAAATAAAATTTAATAAGTCAATATTAAACTTTGTGTACTATTTAAAACGTTAAACTTTAAAATTTAAAGTTTGAACTTTTAATATAAAAAAAACGCCTCTACGACATTTAAAAGTCTTTAGGAACAAAGGAAAGATTATATTTTTTTGTTAGTCGCTCTTTCATATATGTGTTCTCTTCATGAAAATTTTCAGCACTTGTTTGAATTGATCTCTTTAGAGTCTCAGAGTTGAGCCGGGAGCAGAGCTTTTTAAATTATGACTCAGTATAAAACTGTCAGACCAGCCAGCAATATCTCCTCGTCGCATAAAAGGTGTCGAGATGACTCCAGTTTTCAAAAGATTAAACTTTTACTTGACCTGTGGCTTTTTTCTTTCTTTCTTTTTTTTTTTTTGTAAAACGCTTGAATGACATCGTTAAAAGAATTAAGTTCAACAATTTATCACATCTTTCAAACTTGTAAATTTGCAAAAGACTTCTTTAACACCGTAACTAATATTAAAAAAGAATATATATATATATATATATATTCTTAATTTAAACTATTATGTTAATTTAAACGGAAACTCCTTTAACACAAAAAAAGAATTACTTTACAATTATACTTCAAGACGATTTTGCAAGCTAATTTCCACACAATACGTAATACATCAACAGTTTCACTAACATACATCTTTCCAGCAAAAGTCTCAAAATCCCAGATCCCAGACACATCACAAAATTTAAGACTCACCTTTTTCAACCATTTCTTAAACAAAAAAAAAACCAAACTCCCCTAACTATCTTTTTTTACCACATCTCCACAGCTTCTTTCCTCCTTTCTCTCTTACTCCTTCGTCAAAATTCATCAACATATCTCTCTCGTGTGTCCAAAACAATAAGTAATTTTTCTTTCCAACTCTCTCGGTTTCAACACGTATTTTACAATCTCGACGACACGTCACCGTGAAACTTGCTCCACAAGACTTGATCAGTCCAACAACAACAACTCACAGTTAAGAGAAGAGCAACCCACGTTGTAATGCCCTCCAGCTGTCTAACCCTTTTCCATACCACAAAAACGTCATACCCTAGGTACATCTCAGGAAATAATTATATTCCTAGAACGTCAAATAAGAGAGACACAAGCATTTATCGCTCGTTTGATTATACCCCATCAAGAAAATGTTATGTCCATATTCAACTATATATATATTTTAACGTTAGTTAGACATACACCGCAAACTATACCAAGAGACATGTACAACTTGCAAGCCACAAAACGTGTATAACCCCGCAAGTTTATTTAAAGTTTATCACAAGTCTTGTGCGCATATCCACGAAACAACTTTGTTTCTCTCTCTCTCTTTCTTTTTAAAGGAATAGTAGTAGTAGTAGTAGTAGTAGTAGAAGCGTGTAATAAGAGATCTTTACTCATTAAGGGAAGATCTGTCGCGTTTCCTTTTTGCCTCGACCTTGCGCACCACTTACTTTTCAGACGATGCAAAACGAGATCCTATCATCCCTCCCCCCCCCCCCTACCGAATAAACTTGCAAGTCAAAGTTCTCTCTTACCTACAACTCGATTCCTATATTATGTGTATTGCACTACATACAAACATATACTTATATAATGTATGCTTGCATGCACACAAAACTGCGTATACCTATATAATATAAGGTGCGTGGAAAGGAACCTATAGGAGGGGTTGAAAGTTTGAATATAGCATAGGAGGCACACACCGGATGCTTGCGGTTGTACACGGATGTACGCACGCGCTTTACTTGCGAGTGTATATCAAGCCAAAAAGCAAAAAGAGAAAGGTGTGCTTGCGTCTATCTATATACGTACGTGTGTATGGTAAAGCTGTGCAGCCAGGCGCCGTTTCTGCGTAAGTCTTTCTACACAAAACTGGCTGCAGATACCAGCTATATAGTAGTAACGTCTTCGGAAGTGAAGAGAGAAAGAGAAAGAAAGCTCTGTGTGTCGCGTGTGCGTAAAGATATGGAGGCGCGATAAAAGGGCGGAGGTGTGCAATCTACCTATCTACCGGTGTACCTTATACCTCTTTCCGTCTTGATATACATTATGCAAAGCAGAGAAAGAAAGAAAGACAGACATACCTGGGAGATGATAATAATAAATGAACGAGACGATTCATGGATAGAAGAGTGCATTTATACATATAGCGGGTGGAGACGTTTAAAATAAAAAAAGAAAGAAAAAGTCGAGTGTACACTAAGTGTGGATGAAGAGAGAAGGACTTAAATTCTAACAGTACTTGCGTAATATACGCATGTGCACGTGCATGAGTCTCGCGCCGCACTCGGCACACTAAGGATAGAGAGTCGAGTGTGCGGGAGAGTGAAGAGAAGAGGCCGATGGATGCGCCCTGTCGCATAAATAATTCGAAAGAGTATATATAGCTATATATGGGAAGGAATGAAAGTTGAGGGTATAAGGGAAATAAGAGAAGGGGCTCTTTTTTATTAAATACTTTTGATACGACTCGATGCTGTCGGGAGAGGCACTTGGCGAAACTTTTTGTGTCTTTATATGGGGGAGAGAAAGAAACTTGAACGGAAGGACTTTCGACACGTTTATAGTACTGAACTGCTATATAACTTTGCGTATATATCTATACGATTTTCTTTTTCTCTTTTTATTTTCTTTCTTTCTTTCTCTTTTTAAAGATCGTCGTTTTATGTTTATTTGGGAGTTGTGGGGTATAATGTTTTGAGATATGATAAAATGAAGATGATAAGGGATATAAAAATATGCATAAAAAAAATATTTTTTATTTTTATTTTTATTTTTATTGCGAGAGAATTTTTAGTGATAATTTTTTTGTGGATGGTTACGAGAATAATTGGTGGCTTTTTATAAAAGTTGGAGAAGCAAAGAATGTGGTATGTTAAAATTATTGACCTGAAAATATAAATATTTGAAAGGGAGGCAGAATGAAGAAGAAAAGTATACAAAGATAAATTTTTGTCTTACCAAGGCTTAGGTAAGAAAGAAACGAGGCATAAATATACAGTGCTAGCTGGAAAAAAATGGGTCACTGACTTACTAGGTGTTATTGTTTGCAGACCTGCTTTTTTACGTTTACAAGCATTGTTTCTTTTTTTTTTTTTACTTCCTTTAATACTGCTTTTTAGTTCTCGAGCGTAAGGTATATTTCAGCAAAAAATTGTCAAAATAAATTTTTTCTTTTGTACCTTAAAATAATTCCAAAAAATTTTCTTTAAATTGTGTAGAGATGAAAATAGTAAATTAATGAAAATAATTAGATTTATTTCCTTAAAAAAATATAAAATTTTTGTTATTTAATAATTTAATTTTCATTCCAAAAATTCCTTTTTTTTTTGCTCTATTTCAAAACATTTTTTAATATTCAATATTTTTGTAGGTCAACAGAGAATGCTTTTTTACTAGAAAAAAAAGGCAACATTACGTGCGCTTTGTAAACAAAACAACTACTATATAAAAACTTCAATTCAAATTCCATTTTAAAATCAATCAAATATTTTCGCTGCTCTGAAAAATTTTTTATTACATTCTGTAAAATCAATAATATTTAATTGAAAGCTATAGAATTTTACAGCAATAAAATTTGCCGAAAACCGCAAAATAGTACGTACCTATACACCGCAGCATAGCTTGCAATTTCCAATATCGAATAAATCGATAATACAAAATTTTCAATCTTTTTATTTTTTTTTAAAACAAATTCAAACTCTTTTATTCAAATTTCAAAAAATTCAAAAAAATAAATAAAAATTTTGTTTTTTTTCAGTTCTTTATTCCATGATTCCAAAGAAAGGTACTTACATATATATAAGAAAAATAAATAAAACATATTATCCATACACCAAACAACACTACTCGTCGAAAACACATCAATCAAGTCACATATTTACAACAAAATACACGACGACGACGACGTCGTCGTCGTCTACGCCAAGTCAAAAATGTAAATTCATCAGCAAACGTTTATATTCCTCTTTGAAAAGCCTTGACTCGCCTGCATAATGCATATATCCAGTATACGCTATGTATTTACGCAAACTCTCCGCTTTTCAATTACAACAATAAAAAAAAAATTAAACTCTCCTATCTCTTTTTGTCCTTTCCTTTACATATTACTAGTATACAAACTCTATCCATACAGCACATAATATAATCTTGCGTGCGTCTAGTCTTTAAGTTTCTAGTTCAGGTCAGCCCCTCGGGCATCTAAATATACACATCAGCAAGCTCTCTCTCTATCTCTCTCTCTCTCTCTCTCTTTCACTGGCCAGAGATTAAATTATCCCAAGAGGCACACTTCCGATGCAAATATCATTTGACGTCAAGAATAAAAAAAAAAAAGAATATAAAACAGAAAAAAAAAGAAAAAATTGTTGACAGCTCTCTCGGCGCACAAAGTCAATTATAACAGAAAAAAAGAGAAAAAAAAGAAGCAAGTAGAGTAAGTGTCAAGAGCAGAGCTTTTATATACGAGTAATGATTTAGCTTGGCATTTGTTGAAAAACCAAGTGGCGAGCGAGTTGCTGCATCTTTCTATATACAGTGTAAATGTAGAAAAGCACGTGGCATTGAAAATCACCCCTCTCTTCATATAAATTCATATATATATATATATATATATATATACACATCTCACTCATCACAACAAAACAGAACTCCAGAGTCGTAAAAGCCACTTCAAGCGTCGCATTAGCGCGATACGCGCATTAATAGCATGCTCGCTCTTATACTCGCGAGGTTTCTCTCTTCCTCTCACGTGCTCGCGCTCTCGCGTTAAAACGCCGTAAATAAAAGGGGGAAGAAAGAAGAGAGCGTAGAAACACACCATACTTAAACCATATATATATATATATATATATACACGAAAACTCTGATGTTGTATGGTGTAGGTTTATCCTAAGCGACGACGTAAAAATGAGTCTTCATCCTCATACGTATACATATATATATATGTATATATCCTTAATGCTATGTCCTACCTGCAAGAGAGACTATGTGTGTCTTCCGCGAAGCTGTTAGCGCGAGTGCAAGCACTATACTGCTCTTTAAGGAGGGGGGAGGGATGCCTGAAAATCTCCACCAGATTTATGCTCGTACAAATTTCCGTCAACAGCTGCCTTTCATTTATCATCGCTAGAGGAAGAAGAGAGAAAGAGAGAGAGAAGGAAAGGATGAGTTGCGCCCCCGCTTACGCGACAGGATTCTTTTCTCTCCTCTATACCTCACCCACCCTCTCGACTACCTCCTTCTTCTTCTCCTTCCTCTTTGCCAGCCATTTCCTTGCCTATGTCTTCTTGAAAAATCTTCTTTCTTTGTTCGCCATTATTTTCGCGCATCGTCGCCGGTATACTTTTCTGTATAGCTCTTCTTTTCTCTCTACGAGAGATTCTTTTCTCTGCGCTTGGCGAAAAATCACGAGTGGATGATATGCTACTTTGTTATATATTTTTATGAAACATGGCGTGTATATGTATATATGTATGAATGATATGTGTGTATGTGTAGATTTGGCACGGTTTTGTTCTTCTTTAACTTTTTATGGGGTTTCGGTGCTAAAATTTTTACTTGAATTTCAGTTAAATATGCAGAAAGTTAAGTTTTATTTAACTAATATATTTTTCTTTTTACTGTACATTGTTTTTAAGTCCAATTTTAAGATATAAATATTCCAGTCCGAGAGATAATGACCATGTTATTGACCTCAAAACAGAATAAAAAATCCAAGGAGTTTTTCACTCGTTAAATTGATTTCAATTTTTAGTGATTTATAGCTATTTCTAACGGATACAGCGATTTTAAATCATTTAAACGATTTTATTGAATTTGCATCGATTTCATCGATTTGAACCGATTACAACCGATTTCTTTAGAAAAAAATCGATTCCAAGAGTGAAAAACTCGATGGGTTTATTGAAAAAACTAGTATATTATTGTGGACCGCGGGACAGAAAAATAGTCAATCAGTTCCAGTTTTCTCTGCATTGATGAATATAATTATTAGGTAACGATTTGCATAAAGCTTAAAAAAAGGAATCTAACTGTAAAAGTCATGAGGTTTTTTACTCGTAATAGTATATTACGTAGGGAACAAGAATTAAGAAGGCCTAGATCACTAGGTTCCCAGCTTTTGGATTCGCCTCGGGCGGAATATCCTGGTGATGATCTAGGCCTTCTTAATTCTTGTTCTCTAGGTACGTAATATATACTATTTTTTCTAAAAAAAATCGGTTATAATCAACTGAAATCGATGAAATCGTTTGAGCGTATTAAGATCGCTGTAATAGCTAAAAACCACTCAAAATTGAAATCGATTTCAGAAAAACCTTCTGTCAAAAGTCAACACCAATCATCAATAAATTATAAAACAAACTACTTCGTCTTAAACAGATAGGGTAAACTGCCCGGTTATTGACCACCTACCAAATATTGACCACCTCATTAAAAAAGTCATTTTAAAACTGTACAAGCTTAAATTCAATTGTAAA
>JAPYZE010003142.1:0-16259 GCA_030522805.1 Leptomastidea abnormis | reverse complement strand
AACAAGCCCCCCAAGTTTGGTTCGATTATCTCTTTTCGTTCCAGAATTATCCTTGAATTCTCATTTTACCCTGTTCTCAAAATACCCCATCTTCCCCTACTTGACAGCTGTTTTATTTATTTAAAAAAATGCTTATATCATAGCAAAGGTACTCGTCACTTCCAATTGACCTAGCATATAAATTCTCTTTTGACCGAGCAAAAACAAACCAGCACTCGAGCATTTGCATTAATTAACGTGGAAAGCAGCTAAAGCGAGCAAGAGAGTAAGAAAAGGATGAGAAAAGGGATGGAGGAAGCTATGCGCGTCCCAAACAACAAAATCATAATCAGCAGCAGCAGCTCGCACGCTTGCTAAATGAAGGCGCTAATTCGACGGAATTGCATAGGACGCGCAGCTCTCGTCTATATGCGTGCATCCATCCCTTCTCTCTCAGTCGCTCTAATTGCATTCGCTGCAGTCGTGCGGTTTGACGAGCCAGTAACTCCTCTCTCACCCTCCTTCTATTTTTTTGTTACCCTCCTCCTCCTCCTCCTCCCTCTAGTAGCTACAATACCAGCTTCGTGTATGCTGTGTCCGCGCGACTAACTTCCGCGCGAACAATGAAAGCGCCGGGGCGAGAGCTTCCATCACTACTTGCAGAGCCTCAATTGATAATAAACGAACTGCGCGCACACGTTGCCTATGTTCGCCGCGCGTGAATCGAAAGCAATTCAGCCGCGGTCCCCTCCTCGCTACCTATATACTGCGGTGCGAAAGACCGATCTATAGACATGCACGGGAGGCTGGGGCAAAGTCAAAATTTTCTTTTTCTTCTTTTCTTCTGTATTTTTTTTTTTTTTTTAATTTTTAATTTTCTTACATTTTAGACAAAAGGAGCTTTAAAGGTAAAACCTTTAAAGTCTCGATTATATAAGTGCAATACTTAATTTTTAAAACTAAAATAGTTAGAAAAAAAGTTTTTTTAACTTTGCCCGGATTTCTGTGGTAAAATATACAGGTTACAGTTAAAATTTATTTAATATAATAATTGCAATATCAAGTGCTAAGACAAAAAATCGGTAGGATTTGGTTTTGTATAGGCTTTTATAATTTGTTGTTTAAACTTTATTAAGTACCACTTAGATGGCTTCATAGATATGCATGTGCCTGTGTAATATCAAAAAGTAATTTTTATGGGTCACTTAATTCCGATTTAACGCGATCCTTAAATTTTAACTTTGTCCCAGTCTCCCCTATTCGTGAATGTACCTATAGGTGAAAACCGTGACCCAGAGATGCGGACGTATGGAGCCCCGCCCTATATCGAGTAAGTGTATGTGTGTGCGTGTGTGTGTCGTCTGGCTGTTCTCATGGCTGTTGACCAACGATAGAAATTTAAAAAGAGTAGGTACCGAGACTATGCGCATGCACGCAATCACTGTGGCTTATTACCATTGTTTTGCACGATTTTAAATGACACACGCTGTTGTAATCATGAATCCTGCCGAGTATAATTACAGTGTATTTTATATACTTTTGTCTTTGATATACCTATTTCCATTGATCATTCGCATAAAGTGCTTTTTATTTAGCGCGATGCGTATATAAAATAAGTATATTTTGCAAAATCAGGCTTTGATATGAACAGTCCCATTAATCGACGTACATTTAAATCGAATAATAACAACAACAACAACGACAAGCCGGATTGAGTGCGCGTACATTGATCAGATTGATCTTGACAGCAGTGAGCAGAAGAATGTATACGAGCAAAGTAGACTAATTGCTTGAAATAAACGCTGAGCAAAATAAGAAATTAACTCCGACAACAATTTATACATAAAGTACGATACGAGTAGTCTCATTAGAATACATATATATTATAGTCGATTAAAAAGCAATAAATTGCAGCAGCACATTTAAGACTTCTTGTTGTACATTCGAAGGTCATAGTGCGTAATGCGTCCGAGAACTTCAAATCAATTAAATATCAAAGAAAAGAAAAGAAAAAAAGAATAATTGCGAGTTCAGTGACTTGGTCGGTGATCAAGAGATTATTATTATTATTATTATTATTATTACTCGAGGCGATCTCCTTTTACGATTTTCTTTCGCGCAAAGTGAAAAAGAGAGCTTGCACGTGTATTTACTTCATGCAGCGGTATTAATCAATAAGCTGCAGAGAGTTATTTAAGTCCTTTGCAAATTCTATTGAAGGTCGCGTACAAGTGCAGGGGGTGGGTGGAGGACCAACTGTATTGAATTGCCAGTTGAAATTTGCGATGCGCTCGCGTAAGTTTACGTCATGCTTGGATGGATATTCGGTTTCGGGTCAGAGGTGTTTCGCGAGCGAGCGTGCGAGCTTCTGAAAAATCTAGGTGAATTAAATTCCCATTAAACTTGTGATTGAATTTGCACGGCCCTTTATGTGTAGGTATATACACAGGACAGAGTCTATATTTAAGAGAGAGAGAGAGAGAGAGAGAGAGAGAGAGAGAAGCGAGAAAACCCAATTTGTGGTAGATACCAATATTTTGCGCGCGGATGAAACTCCTCCATTACATAACCGAAGTTAATGATTTACGTAGATATGAGATATGATAGCAATAATATATCGAATAAAAAGAGAATTAATTATATGCGAGTGAGAAAACATTGCGATCCACAGAGGGCTGCAACATGAAAACATGCACGCAGGGGGAAATGTAACAATATACCTACTGTCAACCCGCGTCGCTGACTTTTTTATGTATGCGCGAGGAGAGAGAAAGGAGACGCATTGGCTCTCTGGTTGTCCGGCAAGAAGTCACGTACTCGCGTTCAAAGTTTTCTGTCTGTGTGTGTGTGTGTGTGTGTGTGTACCTATACACATAAATATAGAAATAAACCGCACAATAGACCCGAACATGCACTGCTGAGACGGTTCAAGCTCTCCTACTCTTTCAGAAGTGATGGCTTGTCGTCGCGGTAGACTACGATGTCCTGAGGCTGTTGTCGCTCTCTCTCTCTCTCTCTCTCTCTCGTCTCGTGGTACCATATGAAAGCTCTATGTGCCCGGCTAGTGAGTGTGTGACTTTTGTCGCATATGGCTTTTTTTCTTACGGCTACTGTGCTACCTGCTTTTGTTTTTCCTGTAATAAATTATTATCTGCTCAAAATAAAGCTTGTTTTTCAATTGATTTTATTGAAATTTTTCGTGATTGTTGTCTGTTAAATAAAAGATAATTAATTTTTATTTTCATGTAAATCATAATTATACATATAATAGCCTTAATCAAGTCGTTGACTTTATACAAGTATATTATGCATTTCATTGGTGAAAATTTCGAATAAAACAGCGTTTATGAAACGAGAGTTACAGTTATCCAGCCGAGTTTTATCTTGCGATATACCAGTCTCGGCTGGTTGAAGCCATGAGTTGAGGCCACACAGCCTTTAGCACCGCAGTGTTAATGAAACTTGTGCGACCGCTTTTTTTCATCTCATCCTCCGCCTCGCTCACAACTTATGTTAAGAATAACGATAATACATAAACAGAAGTCTGTAACTTACAATACATTTATATGTACTCAAAATTTTGACTAAAAATTTGTTCTTCTCGTTACAAGCTTATCAAATATTTATCCAGATAATCTTTTAGACAATTCAAATAATTTTCTTTAACTTTTAATCAATTCATTTTGACAGTACGACTATATCATGCATCCAATTGAAACAATATATAATTAATTAAAAAAACAGCCAACACCAAATGAAATCGTCAAAAGTAGTTTCTGTATGCCTATTATAACGCGCTTGATTAACGCGAGTTGGCACATCGGGTATGTAGTGTGCTGGTGTTACAACCGGCATCATCACGACTACGGCCGCAGTAGCCAAGCGCAGGAAAATTAGCGGCACCGGCTAATTAAGCGCGTCGGACTTGGAACGACGCAAACTCGCGCGCGTATAACATATAATATATGTACACACATTCATGCAAAGTCGTGTGTATATACATATGCGTAAATGTGTATAAGCAAGATTGTCCGCCTGAACGAGGTCGGGCTTCCGCTCCCACGCGCAACTTTCCAGTGCGTAGCCCAACGAAAAATAGAAGCAAAACAAACAAACAAAAAAATAAAAAGAGAAAACAAGAAGAAAAAAAAGAAAATTAAAACATTTCCTTCTTTTTTTCGTTCCCTAAAAAGAAATAATAATAATAATAATAGTAATAATAATAATAATGATAATGATTATTTGAGATTGAGGCGCTAACTTCTCGCATGGCTCAGCATTACATAACAACTGAGCTTTTGAGGCGATTATATACGCTTAATATAATAGGTGTGACAAGCTCGCGTACTGATTATATACACGCAAAGGCCCCAGGCGCTGCTGATGGTCATCTATTTGACCGAGCTTACGCGCATGTATCTAGTGACTATTGTATAACAAACGAGTCAGCTGCAGCTACTGTATCGCGATAACCGGGGCAGCTAGCTTTATAAGCGATCGGTCACGAGGATAACGGAAAGAGAGCCGAGAGAATATGTCTACAAAGTACCCTATTCTATCAATGTATCAGACGATAGAATTTGATATATGATTTTTAGATGATTAATTCAATAGATGTTTAGCGATAGATCTAAACATGATTTGTATGTAAAAGCTCATGAAAACGTGCTTTATGAAAAATCTAAGGTCATCATCATCATCATCATCATCATCATCATCGTTATCATCATCATCATCGTGCGATATCCGCTTGACTGCGCATACCATACGCTTCTCCGTAAATTATCTCTCTTTCTCTCTCTCTCTCTCTCTCTCTCTCTCTCTCTTAATCTTTTTTTATACGTGCTGCTGCCTTGTTTATTCACGTGGAAACAAACACGAATGATGCAGTCCCCTGTTCTCTGTTTACCTTCGCAAGCTCTATTGCAAGCTCGTTAAGTGTGCAAAACGTACTTATACCTTAGGATGGCGGTCGGTTGGGGAGGTGGTGCGTACACTTATAATGAATCCCCTTCCCTCTCCCTATATGTTGAGTAGTCGAAAATAATGCCATAGTCCCAGTCCACGTTTTGTATAAACTACCTCGTATCGCTTGGAGGGTTAAATCTCTCTCTTTTATCGTTGTATAAGCAACATACACGCATACGCACACAAAGCAGTGTGTGCAAGAAGAGGAGGTGGAGGCGGAGAGCCGCAACATTACGATAATTAAAGTTGCCCGGTGCGAGGAGTTCTCTCGAATTGAGCTGTTGCGCGCCCGCAAGCAGACTCTCTCCGAGTATTGTATATAGTACATACAGTGGTACTGTAGTATAAGGGGAGAAGAGCTGTATGGAAAGCCGCGCGCTCATTATTTGCTTTTCCCCTCCTCACCAACCACCACCACTACACTACGCCCAAGTGCCTCGTCTCGGGGAAAACAGCAATAGTACCAGCAGCAGCAACCTGGATGACTGCATGCCCCTAACATTCTTGCTGCCTCGGCGCAACTCCACCGGGATGCATGAAATCATTATACGGCTGGTTGCATATTGAATTTGTGCTCCTCCCAAAATTGAAATCCATGCCCCCCTCTCCTGGGAGATATGAGAAGTTAAAAATGACAACTGGACTGTGTGGAAAATTTATTGCTTTTCAAACCTACTGCGCGAACGATTATTAAATGCACATTTATTTTTTATTAATATTCAACGCTTTCAAGACAGAAATGAATAAGGAAAATCTGGGAAATAATGGAAGGAGGGAGAGAGGAAGATTGTTTAAATTTTATCATAAAGAACGTGCTTGGCTTTGAAATGTTGGACGCCGTACGAATGTCTTGACAGTGCAACTAAATGAAAAAAAAAGCAAACAAACGTGATTTCTTTAATTAAATATTTGTCCTTTTCATTTTTTTACTGGTTTCGATAAATTTAATATCAATTTTTCTATATTTGTTTGAATATCGCGTTTTATATTCTCGTGCAGTCAATAAACATTGTTATTTGAAATGAAATCTGTATTTTCACCTGCAATCATCTGTATTTCCTTTAATTTATTGTAATTCGGAACAGCAAAAATAGTTGATAATATTTAATAATAATAACAATAATAATAAACACTATTATTTAATAAAATTTGATAGACGAACATTGTAATAACTGTATAGACTCAAAAGCAGCTACCAGTGCAAAATACCTTTCAAAACTTAATACAAAGGAAAACATTGTTACGTTTGAGGTCGCGTTAACAAGACTTCATGCACCATTAGCTCACAACATAAAGTTCTATTTCTGACTTTACTCAATGACAGTTTTTGATGGCAGCTAGATGTAATCCGCTTAATTAATCTTATATCGCATGATCTACTTATTCTTTTACCTACTCAATTGTATAGTTATTTCATTTATTTATTTATCGGTTTTTAAATATATAACTAAAATAAATAGTTAATGCTATTTAATGTATTTTTCGCGTTTGTTCATCCTAATGAAATGTATAATATGTATAACAAAAAGAAATACCTGGCTAAATCTTGATGAAACGGAATTCAAAAAATTTTGATAACATTTCCAGATAAACATAATTTTATATATAAATAAAATTAGAACTTTCTCTACTGGCACGACTAATATATTATTAAGATAATGAGAGATTAAAATTTCAGTTTCCAAGCGAAAAGTTGTCAGTGTTAGTTCGCCATTAAGGGGTATTAAATATAGTATTTAGTAAGATTAGAAGGGAAAGTATCACTCTCGAGAGAGAGAGCGTGAATCGTTTTTCTCTGAACTGCTGCTTCCTGTTGTCTTTCCAGATAATGCTATGTTAATGCTTTTATAGCTCTCTTGAATGAAAATCTAAAAATATATTTACAACCACTGATTTATAAATAATATCAAAATTATACTTTTTCAAAATAAAATATTGCAGCAGCGACAGCAGCTCGCTGGCGATTCGAAATTATTTACTGGCTGGACACGTACCTATTCCCTATTACGCGCGAGCTCTATCCTCTCCTTTTCTCTTTCTCTTACTTTGCTTTATTCTCCTCTCGTTACACCGGCCGCATGTAATCCTTTAACCGAATCCAGCCTGTGTGGACCAAGTATTCGTTACTATACCTCCTCCTCCTCCTTTGCTTACTCTGTGCCGCGCATGACTCGTTGGGAGGATACGTGTTCGGCTTTTTCGAGAAAATGCTCGAGAAGAGAGTGAAGAAAGGGAAGGAGAAGCACCTGGGAAAATGCCGGATGAAACAACGAGGGAGCTAGACGAATTGAACGGTAGAATACGGGATTTTTGAAGCCTTTTTCTAGCGGTAAATTGGTAAAAAAGAAAAGAGATAGAGAAGACAATGAAGAGAATAAGTAGTGAGAGGGATGGGGAAGATTGAAAATTTGCGTAGCAACGCTGCTGGAGCTGCTGCAAGGAAGAGGGCGAGGGGGGAGAAGGGAAGGGGGATGAATAATGCGAGGAATTTGGAGTGCGCCGCGATAAATTTGGCTCGAGTCGCACTTGAATGGAAAATGAATTTGTTAGAGAGCTTGAAAGCGATGATGTCGCGCGCATTCGAGAACGGAGCAATGAACGCTGGCCTGCGTGTGCCTCCTTTCACCCCCCCCCCATCCTTTCTGAATATATAGTCATATGGATAACGATTTTTCAAATATCACTACTCCTTTTGTAATTTAACGTGATAAATTAAGCTCATTCACTGCGATCTCATTATGTATGTAAGTATGTATATATACCAGAACATTTTCATTCAACTAGAATACATATATCTATATCTATAAAAACTTTGCCATCCTCTGGTTTTTTACCGATTGCCTCCGGCAGAGCGTACGTGTGTCCTCCTTTAAAAAAAGGCAGAAGAAGATCTTCTCTAGCCACGCGCCGGTTTGAATAATTCAAAACATCATTGCTCGTAATCTCGTCGTAAAAATAATAATAATAAAAAGAGAAAAAACCCGCTCCTTTCTCTCTCTCTCTCCCTCTCTGTCTTCAGACGAGTCTCGCGTAAACGCATAAAAAGAGCTCCGTTAAAAATAAAAAGAAAAAAAAGGGTAAATACAAGGTAAAAAGAAAAAAAGAACAAAAAAAAAAAGAAAAAAATGACACAACTATACTATACTTTACGTACACAATGATACACGTGCGCTGACGAATCTACCGTATAGCACTACATAATACCACATCACTCTATACCTATAGAATCCATTACAGAGAGGACAAAGTACGCGTGAGCCCATGTATACCTACGCCGTACAGGAATAATCGATGTTTGTTGGCAGAACGGACAAAGCGACTAGTGCTGCTCGTCAGCAGCATCAGGGATGGACTATATTGCACTATGTACCGGGATAGAATACACTCACATGTTCGGCAAAAAGTTCTCGAGGATTGATGGTCCCTGTGCGTGCCCGTAAACAATAAAATCCGGTGTGAACTGCTGCTGCTATATCTATATATGTATAGAAAAGCCGCGCACTCTGTATCACACCCGTTCACGTCATATATACCCACGCCGTTCTCTCATTTTTTAGACACTTTTTTTCTTTTCTTCTTCTTCTTTTTATATTCGATTTTGTTTTCAAAATCTAGAAACTTCCTGCACTTTACTTTTGACTCACGTCCGCGTGGTGCTGCTGCTGTTGTCTCTGGTTAAAAAGTTACGAAGGCCAAGCTCTGTACAAAGCACATCCTATACACTATTTACAGAGAGAAGTGTCGGGGTATACTTTATAACTATAGGTATCTTCAAGTGAGCGGGGTTAACGACCTTTCTCTTATTTTATCGATCCTTCTACGGTAAAATAAAAAATTACAACCGTTTATTTGCATCTTAATACGAGACATAAATTGAAAAGCAAAAAAAAAGAGAGAAGACGAATTAGCATACTTCTCGTCCGTCAAAAATCATCAGCTCTCAACCAACAGCAAGCTACTTGACCCGAAAAAGCAAGTCTTGCGCGTGCCCGCGCGCACGTGGCTGGCAATTGACGTTGCGCGTGCTTGCGCACATCCCTTCTTGCTGGAGTTGCAAAGTTCCGTACTCAAATACATACTTACACACATGTTACTTTGACTTATTAAGCTGACGAATTCACATGTGTTTCATGCCTGCAGTCATGGAAAAAAAATCAGCTATGCTGCTTATGCAGTATAGGTTGCTGCAGTGATTTTGTTAGCTCGTTACATGATATGGATAATATGATGTAGGTGATGGGTCATTTTTTCTTGGTTGACTTCGATTTATAAGACGATTCTTATAAATTTCAGTTCAGTTAGATAACTTTTTTTCTTATATTAGTTAAAACTATCAAGTGAAACTTTTTTTTCAAAGCTTTATTTCTTTTTTTTATTTTTATTTGTAAAATAATTAACAAGTAATAATTATCCTAAATTTACACGATTTTTATAAGTCACGTGTTCATCTAACATCGATGTAATAATAAAATATAATAATAAGCATAAAAAAGTTTATAATATATCGTGCAGAGAATCGAGCAGTCCTTCGAAGCCGGATCGATAAGCAATACCTATATATAATTAAAAAAAAAAATAAAATAATGAAAGAAGAAAAAAGATCGTCTCTGGACTGATCGCTTAATACGCGATCAAAGGCTCTCGCCGTTAGCCCTTGACAAGAAGCGTGTGTACATGCCCATCACAAGCGTATAGCTGCTTTCTCTATTTCGGTCCTTAGTCCCTGTGTGTACAACAGCCAACCTCGCCTGTGGCGTCCTTCGCTTGGACGAGGGTCAGCAAGGTCAACTTGCGCCCGTAATATAGCAGGTATATCGAGAGAAGCTTCACACGATTACCTTCCGGTTGGACGCCTCTGCGCGCAAGCTCTTTGATGTCCAGTTGACGGAGCTTCCGCGAGTAGTAGCGCTCACTCCCAGCCTTTGACGCGCATCTACTAACGCTACAAGCTGAGACAACGATCGAGCTTTGCGACACTCTATAAGTCTTCTCTTATCCTGTGTTTCGTGAATTACGAGCTCTTTGTTGCCTACTGCATATATGTCGTTTTTCTTTTCTTCAATTTGTTGTATTTATAGGGAGAATTATTTAAAAGTGTCATTAGAGCCATTCTCTTAAAATTTTACTGTAACGAATTTCTTATTTTATATTGTTAAAATATTAAAAAATGCTTGCAATTTATCTGGAAATAAGTTTTACGTTTTACTAAAGTTTTAAAATATAATTATTATAAGTGCGTGTAATAATCATAATCGATGATTAATAGTTTTTTAAACTTTGCTTATAAATTTTTATGTAAATATTTGTTTTTTACGATCATTTAAAAAAATAAAATTTCTACGTTCCTGATCGAGAAATTCACCGTAATAAATCATATGGAAGTAAACGAAATAGCGAAGACAATAAATATATCCAGGGTATTTTAGTTGAAAAAAAGCATGCACCTTTATGCGAAGGTGAAATAGGATTGAAAGAATGATTCGTGGAATGTCTTACTTTCATGCAAGCATCAAGTTGGTATACACGTGGAATTTTCGTTTAGTCACGCGATAACTCTAGAGAGAGGGCTACATAAAAGATCTAAATCGTAAAAAAGATGATTGCGAAATGATCGGCAATTTTGATGGAATAGAAAATTCTCTCCAATAAGACTGCAGTTGTCATTTTCTCACTTAAAATTCCATACTCGGTACTTCAGCTTATTGTACGCAGCTGTGGATTGTATAAACTGATTTTGTATTTTTTCCATCGTATAAGCAAAGCAAGCACCAATAGATACCTATACAATTTTAGCAAGTTACAAAAACCAAATAATATAAAATATATTTTATTCCTTAATTTCCTTATACAAATTTTTTATTCTCCAAAAGTACAGAAATTCATATCTTGATATTTATAAGTAGGTATACATAAGAAACTATAAATAATCAAGCGAGTTGAGTGCAATGCGCTACCTCCTCCCTCCCTTGCACCTACTTATGCAGCAAAAGCCTTTGAAAAATCAACACACATTTATGGGGAAGCACTTTGCCATATATAATATAGTCGGTATAGTGGTGGCAAAGGAGGTTGAGGAGACCGCCTTGCTCCCGTATATATTACAGACTTAGCTCGTCACACCTAGCTGCCTCATTACTCCGCGCGAATTTCTGCGGATAATGCGACGACGTACTTAAAGCAGAGAGGAAAGAAAGAAAGAAAGAAAGAAAGAGAGTGAGTTTGAGGAGGGAGGGGGTAGGAAGGAAGCTCATTCGCATAGCTAAGACTAAGAGTGAGAGGGAGAGAAAGAGTCATCGCTCCGGGCGCAAAGGCCAAGTGCGCTCTGATATATGTATTAAGCACTGCAACCTGCCATTCCTCCCTTCTCCCCACCTTCCTCATAACCCATCCTTCCCTTCTTTCATCTCTAATTACGCGGCGTCCGCATAATTCATGCGAACGAGCTAGCAAGTAAGCAAGCAAGTTAGACGCGTGGCACGTGGCAGCAGAGCCGTTTGCCAGAGGAGGATGTGAAGAAGTAGGGCGGGGGGGAAGAATAGGAACTGTCGGGGGTAAGATTAATCGAGCATCACGAGGTGAACACCAGGCTGAACCCGGCAGCTCGTCGTTTTGCGATGCGCCTTATGCATGCACTCGTGGGCGCAGGTGGCATACTGCTGCTTGGATTCCGGAAGCGTAGCCTATACTCAAGAGCACCCGGGACTTTGGGCTCCAGGCCCTGGCTGAAGCCTCGCTCTGGACTGGCATCGCAAATTCATGGGAGGAGAAGCAGCAGCAGCGTCCTAGGGTCAGACATGTTTTTATTTAATTTTATATTAAAATGGCTGGGTCCGAGTTTGCAACGCCAACTTCAATTGCGAGTTAGAGCTTGGGAAACGTAATTGAAATCGTGAATAACGTAGCTCTGCGGAGTGAGCACAGCTATAGAAAGCGAGAGAAAGAAAATTCACATTGGAAATTATTTGCGTAATTTTTTTATAAAAAAAGAGAAAAAAAGATAATAAATATAATGTTTTAAATATAATTATCATTATGATGTACCTGCAGGCGTATTTCGAATGCGCTCTCTCGTCTACAGTCGTTGCGTCCCATTCCGCTTGGCTATTCTTTTCTGACTAGCATATGTATCTCTTACAATTGCGCGCTTTTGAAAACTTAATTATAGCTATATACGCTTAGATAGGTACGTACGCGTATACTATAGAGGTACATATAGCCATCTTTCCGAGAAAGTCGAGGCGAAATTCCGCTGCTACTGTCGCGCGTTCTCCAGCAGCTCGACTTGCGCAATCCTGCGATCATGATGGTTTTAAATGTGTCTATTAAACCTGCGCGGCGTATACTGTACGCTCCATACGCGCTTTGAGTAGCTTCGCATGGCAAAATGGCCCTATGGAATAGAAAGAGAGGAAAATAGGGCAAGGAGAGCGACTACTGTACTCGCGTGTATTCGCATCCGCGTAACGTAACGAAATCGCACGCGTACAGTCTCTATTTTTCTGCGAAACAATAGGTAGCGAAAAAAAAGAAAGAAAAAAAAAGATAACAAAAAAATAGAAAATTTTGCCGAGTACACAAAAGAACAAAAAGAAGCAGGAAGAAGAAAAAAGTTTGCTGCGCTTTTACAGAACGAGGAAATTTGCGCGCTAACCACGCCGCCGCCGACGCGACAGCAGAGACAGCGTAGCCGCTTTTTCTAGTGTATAGCTATAGGTATATCATAGCTAAAGGAAAAGAGCACGTCCGGCTAGTGGAGCTAAAGCTCAGATTGTAGGTACTCGGATAATCTCAAAGTCGGTCGCACCCAGAGCTATAGCTGGCAATCACAACTTGTGTACTCTGTGTATATATAAAGCCCCCTACTCCTGCACGTGAGCGTTACGCGTACTAAACTCCTAACGTAATATCCTGCGAATTCAGAGTTACGAGTACGTATACATATATATGTGTAACGGATGCCTTATTGTATGTATAATCCAACTTTTTATCCACATTTATTTTCTTTTTCTTTTTATTCTTAGAATTTTTATGTTGATGGCTTTTTTACGAGCCTCGACATATGTAATAGCTTACTTGGCGTATTTAGAAAAATCGTCAAGCCGCATGTGTTATATATATACTGCTTTGTTAGCTTAATTCATACGGGTATAAATGTTTGGGACAAAGTTAGGCAAAATGATGAGATTGAACATTTTTATATTACTAGTTATAACTTTTCGATGTATACATGTATATGCGACGATGACTGTTATTTACTGACTTTTTCAATGGAAAAAAAAAAGAAAAGGAATTTGTAAAAGTTGATCTAGATGATATATTCTAATCAATAGTTTATTGAAAACTAGGTAACGGAAGTGAAAATTTTCTAATAAACCTTACCTATGCTCCATATCCGCTGAAAATGATAACTGTTCAGTTACACTGCGGTGAAGAAGGAAGTAAAATCAAGAAAAACACAAATACACAAAATTATTTGTAATTCACTGACTGGCATATATATATGCGAATATTTTATGTGAATTTTTAAATATTTTTAGTTTACTTACATGCATCAATGATAAATATAAAAAGAAATATATATGATATAAGAATCGTCTTTTAAATAACCACAACTTTATTTTTTTTATTAATAAAAACGCATTTACTTCTTACAGCAACATATATTTATTTTACGTCGTAGTACTTATCAATGACTAATTGCCAAGTAACTCTGATATTCTCAGACTAAATTCTTTCATTTTACGGCCAATTAACATCGAGTATAAAAAAAAAGCTCTTGATTTTCAAAGCTGTCATTCCAGCGGATTCGTTGGAGCTTTACGATTTCCTATACAGTGATGCTCTGTAGTATAGCTTCCGTTCAAACAATTCGTTGATTCATAATTTCTCAGCTATTACCAAATACTATCTTCTCTACCGCACTTGAAAAAAAAAGTCATAATTTTATTTTCTTTATTTAACTTTACTTTATCGTAAATCCTTCGATTGTTTAATCGCCTTCTTTCATCACAAATCAGTAAGATATCTTCGTTAGAAATAAAGAACCACCAATTCGCGTTTATTTATAATTCAAATTCAGATCTCAATATGCGTCCTGATAAATCAATAGAACATTTTTCTGACAAACAGCAATATAAGTGCGACATAAGCAACGTCATTTCTTAGGACATTTATAAATCACGCATACTTAACTCATAAATCAGCTGCCCTATAGAAAAAGGCGTGAAATCATCTCGCAATACCATATCTAAGCCTTTAACGATCCCTCAACGTTATAACTATAGCTTTCCACCGCTGCTTCCTTTTCTTCCTCCTCGTTGTCCTCGTCGTCGTCGCCAGTTCGTTCCGCTGTCCAGTTCAAGTAATCACCAGCTTCGGACTCAGCGAACCTTTTCCACAAAAGTCGAAAGAGAAAGATAGAGAGAGAGAGAGAGAGAAGCTAAGTATTAGGAGCGAAAGCTAGACTGGAATAGAAGGAATAGATATGTGCTTGCGAACTCGTTCTAGGTTGCTGCTGATCTACAGGCCGCGCACGTCCAGCTACTCCCGTAGTCTCGAAAGTTTAATTAAAGGTCTCTTGCTCTTGTCCTTATCCCCTATACCTACTTGTAGCTATATACCTACTTCTTCCTATCTTGCACCTCTTTAACCCTTTCTCCACCTATCTCCCCTTTCATTTTCTCAGTCCCTGTGTCTAGTGTGATTTTTTTGTCTAAATATAGATAGATTTAGATTTTCATTTTTTTTGTCTAACTCATCTTGTGTTTTTTCGACTCGATGTTGCAACCTGTCGTTTAATTCCTCAGAAAATCCTAAAGTAAGCTTGAATTTTCAATTAAGTGTTACTAATATAAATAAACAAAATCTCGAGTCATCTCATTTGTCTTCTTTTCTTATACTCATTCTTGAACTTCTAAAATTGGTGGAATGAAAATTTTAGAAGTTCAAGAATGATATTTGAGATAATTTTAAGAGAATGAGGAGCTGGTAAAAAGATGCTCTTAATTTAAAAAAAAACATGGCTTTTCCAAAGATAAAATAATAAAAGAAAGTATAAAAAAGTGTAAAGGAATGTAGATATTTGCAAGTGTAGAAAAAGGGGGAAACGAGGGGAGGTCGAGATATAGTTAAAAGAGTCGCACGTGGGAAGTTTAAATTAAGCGGCTCAAGCCGGGGCGTAGATTTGCGATTTGAAAATGCTCGAGAACTCTAGTAGCCCCCACTAGAGCGTATATAGGAGGATGAGGTGGCAGCGGAAAGAGGTAAAGGCGACCGATTAATGGCCCTCGCCAAGGAAATTATTTCTCGCTGTTCTCTATCGTTTTCTCCTCTCCCTCCTAACCACCTCTTCCCTCCTCTCGCTCGACACTTGAAGGAAGCGACTCTGCTAATACTTAGGCAGCCGGGAAATTGCAGTAGCTGATCGTTCGATTTTTTCCGCAGGCGCCGGATACAGGCTCTCTCTCCCTCTCTCTCTTTTTCTCTTTCTTTTACCATCTCTTTTTCTCGTTCGATTTGCGAATGATTTTTTCCATAGCCATGAGAGGGGCAGGCCGGCGGCCCCGCACTTATAGGTACGACTTTCGAAAGTTTGAATTATCGGGTATCAGCGAGGACGGCTGGAAAAGAAGGAAGTCGGTCGATTAGCTTTTTTTCTTTTGCTCCTTCTCGCTTATATACACACCACTTGGCTTTTGATTCTGACGTTTGTCCGCGGCGTGATTAAATAAAGCCTTTTTAACTGCTGAATAATTAGTTTGATTATACAGGCAGATAGATAGCTGGATTTTTGCAGCGAACAAATTTAGTGAAAAGTTTGTTTTCTATTCCAATTATGATTGGTAACAAAGCTTCTTCTTCTTCTTCTTCTTCTTAGCTCAGCGATCGTTATTTGTATAAAATAAGTAGGAGATGAATTGAAAAACTAGTGCTATCAAAATCTTTTCATACATAGATCCATTCGGAATGTTTAGTGATATTAGCGGAAAGGACATCGTCTTATAGGTATAATACCAAACCACAAAAATGATATTATACGGTAAAAAAAAATTAATATCAATTTCGAGACACGCTTTTGATCCAAGGATTTTTTGGTTTACTTTTGTCGTATATAGTAAACTATTCATATTAAAAATTAGCCGAAGCTGGAAATATATATTTACATTTTTCCACACTTTTAGTTATAATTTTTTCTAATAATAATCAAGATGATTCAAAATAGATATTTTCGTAACAAGGGCGTAAAATACGTCTTTTTCGCACGAGTAGTGATCACCACACACAAGTCGTTGGCGAAGCCGATCACGAGTGTG
>JAPYZE010003141.1:0-13814 GCA_030522805.1 Leptomastidea abnormis | reverse complement strand
TCTAAAAGCACGTAAATAACATTACTCTCCTCTAGTTCGCTGTTTGGCCACGCGGCCAGATGGGAGGCGCTAGCGGTTGAGTAACAATCCCAATAGCAGCATCGGAGCGCGCACGTCCCTTCACTATATATACCACCACCACCACTACCCTTAGTATATACATCGTTTCTTTTTTCCCCTACTCTACTGCTCTTGGCAGGACCTTTTTCCTGGAAAATCCGCGAGGCCTTGTAGAGAAGCCTACTGCTGCTATATACTTGGAGCTCTGTGGTATAATCCCCCTCCCCTACCGCACTCTACCCTACTCCTTCTTCGCCTCTTTTGGGAGCTCTTGTAACTTGCTATGGACACGTGCGTATACAGATAAATAGATGGATAGATATATGTGTGTAGTGAATGTGTGTTTGTGTATAAGTGTTAGTGAGGATATATATGTGAGAGAGAAAGAGAGAATGGTATATAGAGAGATGGATATAATCGCTTTATGGCGGTAGGAGGAAAAAATAAAGGAAGAGTGGGGGGAGGGGGGGATATGAGCCACCTGGTGGTTGGATGTTCAAACTATTATTGGCCTTGGCTAATATTGGATCTACTATTCTATATACTATAGAAGGAAAAGAAAAAAAACAGATTTTTCTTTCGTGAAACTTGAGTTATATTTTGGTTAAGCTTGGTGATAATGTGTAGGTTGATGCATTTTTTTTTCTTTTTACCTGTTAGGTGTTGAGAGAAATGAATTTTTTTGAAAAATTTACTATTTACTACGAAAATTATATATATTTTTTTTTTTATTATTTTAAATGATTTATAGAAAGATGAATAAAAAAAAACATTCATTAGCTTTACGTATATTACGTACGCGAACGATAATGAAAAAAAAATCGTTACGAGAAACAAGTTTATCGGACTTTGCTGACTTTTTTTTTTTTTTAGTGAGAAGAAACTTTTTAGCATGTAGCCCGGCGTGTATATAAAACTTCGTGTTGAGATTATCATATTTGAAGTGGTCAATGAACTCTTTTTTTTTCTCTCATTCACTTATACATAGAACTAAAAGAGAAAAAGATAGAAGCTTAATATGTCCGTGAGTAAGAAAGAACTATTCGCGTGACTCATATGTGAAATAAAGAAATCGTTTATTTCTTCTTTTTTTTTTCTTACTTTTCTTTCTCTCTCTCTCTCTTTTTAATTCTATTTTATTTTATTTTTTTGTCATCTCTACGACGCGTCAGTAAGAAAATTATCCTACATATTTCACACGATTCGTTAAGAAATCGGTTTAATCTAGCGATGATTTTTATTTTTATATTTATTTTTAATTGTAAAAAATTGAAAATGTATTATCGAAGTGTTGTAAGAAAATTTTTTGAAAATATTCATCGTATAATTTTGAAAACGTCGTGAGGTATACGATCTCTCTAGAGAATGTATAACTTGGTTTTTGAGCTCGTCCGACAGCTGTTAAGGATATTTTACAAGGGCAGATATTATATATACATAGTTTCTTATACCTGCTTCTTTTCTATAGCTATCGATTGTAAATGTATGGGTGAAAGGTTATTTTTGTACGTGTACATATACATAAGAACTAAGATTTCGTTTAATATATGTAAAGATGGTACTGAAAATTTTTCTTTTACCCCCAAAAATATTGACTTGTTACCACATGGAACCATATAAGTACAATCATCAATAAGTCTCTTAAACTTGTAATTTTTTTTTATCATTTCTATCGTCTAAGAACTATCACAGTACAAATATCAAAATCTTAACAAAAAAAATTTCTGTATCAGACTTTATTCCTGTTCGCACTTATAACAAACACCAAAGTCCAAAATTCAACACCAAACATCCATGAACTACCAAAAAGCATTTTAGTTTGTCAAAGCTCTCGCTCTCTCTCTCTCTCTCTTTCTACTACCTTCTCCCCCATCATCACACATATGTATATATAGGTATACAAGCTACGCTGTATACCTATATATAATAGTAGCGGGAGTCAGAGAGAAGCTATCCTTTCGTGAGCGACAGATGCTTACTTGGGGTTAGGGTTTATATATAAACTTACTGTATTTCTATACTTATATGCTGCTGCTACTTATTTTCTAGCCTTCTAGTATATATCTGACGTTTTACGTTTATACAAAGGGTGACTATATAGTGAGAGTTAAAATGGCTTTGTTGCCAGGCTGTGTGAGTGTATGACTATATAGGTCGATTGATGAATTTTTATATATACGTGACATGGTATTGGGATGACCTAGTACAGTGACTGATTTTTTTTTTTCTCTTTTTTGCAAAATAGGTTTTGAGAGGTATTGGTTGTATAATTTTTAGCTTATATTTTTTTAGAAAATTTATATTTTTAAATAAATGTTGTAGAGATGATTTAAATTTACAATTACACTGTATATTTCGTAGATTCTGTATTTACGATTTTCTCAAAAATATTCTTAGAAACTTTTATTAAAGGTTACGTTTACACTACAATTTTAGATATTACCATGAAAATTACAATTTACTATAGAAGGCAGTTAAAATCTGTTTAATCTACATTTAGCATTTGAGTTTAACTGCATTAAAAGCTAAATGTTTACGTAACGAAAACCATCATTTAACAATTACCTTTTAACAAAAATTTTCAAAATAAAACTCAAATAAACCATAATTTAATTGTCTTTGTCTATTCCACTCTTAATATATTCACCATAAAAAAAAAAAAAAAAAAAAAAAAAAAAAAAATATATATATATATATAGCTGACCGGTTGAAAACAGTTTGTAAAAGTGAAAGGCTTAATAGTTGGACGCTAAAAAAACCTTGGATATTCTTTCTCTCTCTCTTTTAGAGTAGAACATCAGAGGCTATCGATATACATTTCGAAAGGATCTTTTCTAGTCTCTCTATATATACTGGACCTTTCTTGGAATTAACTTCGACATATACAACTATAGCTCATCCTTTCAATATATAACGATCCAAGATTTTACATTCAAGCTTGTTAAATAGTCGCTATTTTCGCATATCTGTTTGATATTTTGTATATATGTATATGTGAATTGTGTTAACGATGCCTTTCTGGTTTTATGAATGTCGATTAATGAAAAATGTATTTTATTTAGGTTCGATTATTAAAATTGGTAGTTTTATTACTTATTCGAAAGATATGTGTGTGTGTGTGAAAGAGAGAAAGTTGTAATGTATAGTTATTTGATGAGTAGTTTTTTGGCTAAATTAGCCTGTGAAGCGGAGAACGGTTGGCTTGACACGTGGTCTTATTTTAGTTTTGTATAAAAAGAGAAATTTAAAAGTGGTTTGTGGTTTTGCAAGTTTAGAAATAGCAAAACTACTTTGAGAAAGTTAATTAAGCTAATTATTGTATTTTTTTTAAGACAAACTTCGTTAACGTTTGAATATTATCTTTAAATTTTTATTTATCTTTTTTTTTTTTTTTTAATAAAATATTTTCAAATATATAATAATTATTATTTTCAAGTTTATCTAAATATAAAGTTTACCGATTCTTCGAATCAGTCATAGGTTATATGACAAGACAAATACCTAATTGTCATGTGGTTGGAACGTATTATTAGTTTGATGAATATGACCTTCTTTAAACATCAAAGCTTAAATCTTTTAACGTTTATCTTATCAGTTATATGTTTAATATCGCAAGAAAATTTTACATTAAAATTATGGTATCACTAAAATTTAAACACCTATAATTTTCATCAGAATTTTTAATCTCCATCTACCATAAAAAAAATAATCAACCAATAAATAAATAAATAAAAATTTATCTTCTTATCTCAAAACTACTTTAAAAGCTCATATTAATTACACCAACCATAATAATATCCCAATACGAAAAACTCGCATACAACATAAGCCACAAGTCTATCCTCACACAATTTCGCAAACAAACCAAAAAAGCACAAAAAAAAATCCCAACAACACAAGCTACACGCCACCGTTTATATTAAAAAAGAAAAAAAAAGAACCACGCACAATTCCCGGAAGCCAAAATAAAAAAAAAAAAAAAATAAGAAGAGAGAAAGAAATCGAAGCTGTAAGGCATTGCAGCAGCAGCATCATCAGCAGGCGGCGCTTTTCACGCTCGACGAGTTGGATAATCGATTGGCCCCGTCGTCGTTGTAGTATCCTTAGTGTAGGCGATGGATAAAAAAGGAATGGGGGGGGGGGGAGAAAAGACTTCGCTTACGTTTAGAGATGAGCAGAAGCAAGAGAGACTATGGCTCCAACACCTCCAACGCGCCAACAAAGCCAAGATAGGGAAGAGGGGTGGGGAGGGAGGCTGTAGATGCGGGCGACAAAGAAGTGTATGCGTTTTGAGATTTTTTTTCTTCTAAGTTTGATATAGACATACATGTATATAAGTAAGTTCTATAATTACGAATTAAATTGTTTTTATAGGAGATAGTGTTTTACTAATTATGATTTTTTTTTGACATTTGCAATTTCAAAAGATTTTTGGGATATAGTCTTGATCTTGGCTTGAAATTATTGAAGTATAATGAAAATTTTGTATAAACGTGATAGATAATAAGAAAAACTTGGTTTTTGAGAGAAAGAGACAGGGGTTATAAAGAATAAAAGAAGAGAAGTTGAAGCATTTGATAAAAAAAGAAGAGTATAGTGCCCTGCAATAAAAAAACTTAGCGTAACGAAAGAAGAAGAAAAAGAAGAAACCAAAGACCAGCTTTTGGTGTATTTATAAAGAAGAAGAGTAAAATAGAGATAAACGCTATCAAAAAAAAAAGAACAAAGCTTGCAAAAGAGAAAGAGATACAAAAGTTGAAGAAGAAAGGGGAAAATGCTGTTAGGGGAACTGTTGGGTGAAAATTCTCTAGGGGATGGACAAACAAATGAACGTGAGGGGGAAAAAAGTGCGTAAGATAGAGAATTGAAGGGTGGAAAGAAGAGAGGGTGAACGAGAAGAAGGAAAAACGAAGGAAAAAAGTTGGGTTAAAGATAAAGTTGACGATGATGTGTTGGGAAATTTGTTGGTAAAATAAGGAAGGGATGTGTGATTAAAGGTTAAGGAAAAGAAAGGATTAAGGGAATGTGTAAGGAATTGTTGTGAAGATGGTTGAAATTAACAAATGATTGTTTTAGATGTGTACACGGAATTAATAATAAAATAATGTTTATAATGTAGCTTTAATGATTTTTTTTAACGGTAAATTTGTCTTTGTGTATAAAAATATTACGGTAAATTTAATGAAAAAATAAAAAAGCTTTACGATTATTTCAAGTATGTAAGTAAGAAGCTCGCAAACATAAAACTTTGTGTCAGTAACGAAATTAGTTAAGAAAAATAGAAAAAAGGAAAGGAAGGAAAAAAAGGAAGGGTTAGAAGTGTATGTCGTTGCGCGCGAAATAACAAGTCATCGAGGCGCGAGAAAATGAACAAGGGAGAAAGAAAAAGAAAAAAGAAAAAGGCAACAAGAGAGAGAGAGAGAAAGAGAGATAGAGCATATTGTAACGACGCGTCGAGGGTGTGCACAACAAAAAAAAAGAGGGGTGTCAGTAGTCACGAACACTGAGAAGGAAAAATAAATCGATAAAGGGTCAAGAGAATAGAGGAACTTTTATGAATTTTCACAACTGCACCTAGGGATATGGGATATATTGGTGTGTTATTTAGTTTTGTTGAAATCAATGGGATCTTGATTTTTTTAATTTAAACAATCAGTTTAAATGAGTGTTAAATTGCTTATTTATATTCTAAGAAATTTAATTTTCAAAAATTAAGAAAACCAAAAAAAAGGAATCAAAAAGATATCAGGTTATTCCACTAAAAATTTATCAAAATTTGACTACAAGTACTATAGGACTACATAATTAGTATGATTAGTATGGAAGAGATAAATATATGTTTTTTTTTTCTTATTCAAGGAAAACTTACCTTCGCCAACCATTGCCAACCTGGCCAACCGGCGAGTCTGGCAGTGCCATACCGCTACCCCTGTAACCAGGAAAATAATTTTTTGTTTTAAGGGATTTCAGGGATTTACGAAAAGGTTTGATGAGGGTTATTATTTTTCACGTTTTATGACATACTATATCCTAAGTTATCATTACTGACGTACAAATTTATTGTTTGATATAAATTTTAAGAGACGATTATCGAGCTTATTTATTGACGATTTGTATAAAAACGTATAAACATAAGCGGTATCGCAAAATTTTTAAAACTTCATACTTAACTACAGATGTTTATGCTTCAAAAATTAAAGAAATTAAAAAAAAAAAAAATTCCAACACGAAAATCTGATTATTATTATTATTACAATTATTATCAACATCCCAATATTAAAATTTATAAAAATCAATTTCTACAAATTTTACGCGCATGCATGTATTTATACCTCCTCATTATGATCCTCATCACAATAATTTTCATTCTTAACACGTGTGATTTTACCATACAAACAAAAGATATAAAATAAAAATAACACGGTATTCAAAGTCCATTAGAACATTATCTCACATAAGATGAAATCGCGTTTAGTTTGCATGTATATTAAACACATAATAACAAGGTATAGCCTCAGGTTAAGATCAAAAAATACGCGTGAAAAATATATTATATATACGTAAAGAGATGCCGCTCACGCGTGCCTACATACAATAATCACGATCATCCAATAATATTCATTATCATCATAATATATACATAAAAAAAAAGTAAGCCTTAAGGCCTAGCGTTTACATGGTGATTATTAATTGCTTAATATTATATACGTATATACCAAACCCCGGCGATTTCAATGAGCGAGAGAAGAAGGCTTATATGTATATAAATATATGCATACCCGACGGATAAGCATCGGCAGGCAATGATGATGTAGGAGGAGGAGAAGGAGGGTGTATAAGGTAAAGAAGAAAAGTGAGGGGAGAGGGGGGGAGGAGGACAGGTGCAACGTGTGTGTCTCAGACTTTTTGAGATTCATTGCGGTTGGGCTTGTATAGAGTATAGTTGTTGCTACCACCTTCACTCGATTCGTGACGGGTATATAGTAGCAAGCGATAATAAAAGTATAATAAGAAGAGAAGAAAAAGAAAAAAAAATGAAGAACGAAAGAAAGCAGGTATACAATGATGAAGAGTAGGGGAGTATTATGTATATACCTATAATACGAACCGCGAATAACTGCTCGTCAGCGTCGATTCATTAGCTGGAAATAAGCTGACCAACGAGTCTCTCTCTCTCTCTTTTCGTGTCACCTGCCTTTGCTTTTTAATCTCTGATAATTACGTTCCTACATATATATACGCAGTTATAGTCTGTTCTTTTCTAATCTCCCTCACCCTTTTTTTTTATATACCTCATGTACACATATCTTCATTCGTTATCGCGACGACTTACTTCCAGGGATGACTTGACTCGGTGTGTACCTATATGTACGTGTGTTACCAATCTTGTATGTATATGCTCAAAAAGACTGATCTATTATTTAAAGTATAGCCTATAAAATTCAAAAAAAATTTATGTGGTACATAATTATATCTTATAAAACGATGAGAAAATGAATGTAAATTTAGTAGAATACGTATATTTTGACATTCATTAATTTTGGGATTATTTTGGATAATCTATTGATAATTTGAAAGCAATGTCTCTATAAAATATTTAAAATATGGTGAAATAATAAATGATAGGAATTATCAAAATTTTCTATAAATTTTTATTATCCCTCATAAATCTTCAATTTTAATCTATTGACGAATAATAATGCATTAAAAATTGTATTTTTGGTAGGTTACTTTGAAAAAACTGATGAACTGATTTTGTTTTTAATTTACTTGCATTATGATTGGTTATAATTAATCACGTGATCATTTTGTGAGTGGTCTAATTTGATCACGTGGTATATAAAACATTTAAAATGATGAAAAATAATTAAAATTAACGGTTTATATGAGAATCCAAATTATGCATTGCTATTTTTTTTTTTATTTTTTCAATTAAAACCCTGTTAATAATACTTGCATAAAAAGAGGTTAGAATAGAGCGACATAGTAAAAATTGAAAATTAAAAACCGAAATATAACTATAATTATTTATCCTAATAATTTTTTAATTATGTACGACACAAAACCAAAAAAACATCCTCAGTATAAAATTAAAAAGTAACACACACACACACACACATGTGTTAACCAACTTCTTACACCCTTGCAACCAAGCATCACTTCGTCCTTGAAAAATGAGGCCGATCAGATGCAAGATGCAACATCAGTAAAAACAACCACAACAGGTCTGCTAAAAAAAAACAAAAAAAAAAGAAGATCCACAAAAAAAAGATAGTAGACCAAAAGTAGCCAGCTGCTTAACACAAAGATAGACTATATATATAATGCTCAAATGCGCGATGCGCTTATCTTGCGCCCTTGATCTTACGGCATCACGCGTACAAATCCTATATGTATATACTTCTACTACTACTACATTGCCTATAGTAGTTACATATATAACGTAAAATACAAGATATCCATGATGAGAGAAGGACTTGTTTCTTCTATATACTTAACACACACACTATAGAATATATACGTATACTCTAAACAAACATACCGAATCTAAAGCTCTCTTTGGACATTCGAGAACATCAAGTGGTGGATGTAAGAAATAAGGAAACACCATAGAGTGGATGTATGCCAAGAATAAAGAAACTTATAGGAGAAAGAAAAAAAAAGTGAACGGTCAGTATAAAGAAGGGCGGGGGAAAGAAAGTAGTCCGGTTAAAAAGAGAAAAAGAGAGAGGGCTCATTATAATCAAAGGGAGGAGGAAAGAAGGAGGAGGACCGGCTAAATGTTTGCATTGGTACGTTTTACGCGTCAACTGCTTCTTTACCTTATAGTATAACTACTACTGTCTCGCGCCTGGGATAGAGATCATCTAATAATCTCTTGCTTTTTCACTTTCTCTATGTACTTGCATATACATGTATGTATATATAGGATAAAGAAAGAAAGACCAAGCCATACTACATCCATAGGGTGATTCTAATCTCTGCGGAACCAGTAAGTTATATACCTAACTACTGCTACTGATGCTGTCAATCTTTTATACATATACACGAAGAAGAAAAAAAAACCCCCTTCTTTTTGCGTGAAGGTGCATACGAAATACACATTGGAGTATAATAGATTTTTACGTGTATGTATGTATGTGAATAACGCTCGCGGCTCTGTGACTAAAAGTGAGAGAGAGAGGAAGGGATGTTAAGAATATAAGTAAGCTTCTTCTTCTTCTTCAACTAGGTTACCATCTTTTCTAACTGGCGCCGAAATTTTACTTTGTGTATATATGTATTGAAGGGCGTGAGACGTGGGCTGAGAATAAGAGAGCTGAGGGTTAATGTGTATTATACTGGATTCTTTTTTTTTTTACTTTTTTAATTCACTACTGTGTGGACAACAGAGTAAGATTTTAGGTAACTGATAAAGTCGAAATCTTATTAACTTGTGCAACTGCCTGTGCTTAATGCTCTTTCTCACTCTCTGTAAAGTGCCTTTTATAGATCAGCATAGAGAGAGAGAGAGGAGAGAGAAAGAGAGAGAAAGAGAGAGAAAACTAGATTTGTCAATGTGTATATATTTATAAAAAGGGTAAACCTTATATATGGTTTAGTTTTGCAAGAGATATTGATATGCAGTTTTGGTTTCAAGAGGTGGCTCTTTCTTCTTTTTTTTTGTAGCTATAGTGTGAGAAGTTTTTGCTTCATTTTGTACGTGTGATAAACTGTAAGAATTTGATGAAAGTTAAAATTTTGGAATAATTTTTTTGTTTTTATACGTTTTCATAATTATATAAAGTATTTATCTCACTTACTTGTAAAAAAAAAAAAAAATTACCTTACATGTTTTAATGATCGATTAATCAAACTAAATGATTTTACCTCGACATTATAAAATTGCATTATCAACTACTCTATTAACCCCAATATCAACTTGTCTAAAAAAAAAAAAAAAAATATGTTTAAGACGTAAAATGAGCCAACATCGAGCAAATAAAAAAAAATGAAACGTCATGTATAATAACTTTGACTCGATGTAATAAAGACTATATACAGCAGACGGTCCTAATTCATGTATATAAACGTAATGCGTTGGAAAAGATCCACCAGTTGGTAACCGCGAAATTACTATATACACACACACACACACGTATTCATGCAAATCCGACCGAGTGACCGGCATGTACATATATATATTTCGGTCAACAACTGCTGCGCTATTACTTAAATGTCAGTCATTTGCGCGTCTAATTAGCGAGAGCAACTTTTACGAAGTGAGTGATAGTCGAATTATATGGTGAAAAGATACGGTGTTCAACGAGTGTTCAACAAATTATGTCTTTTTTTATTGTTGTATAGAATGTGTACACGAATTTTATTTTTGAATTATGTTTTTTTTTTATAGGTAGTTTCAGAAATTATGTTTTTGATATTGCATTACGTTAACTAAAATTATTTGTGTTATTTTTTTTGTTGCTGGCATGTAATAATGAATTATTTTTATTAATATAATTCAATCTTGTAAAATAGATTTCATTTCTTAAAAAACCATTTTAAAATTAATAATATCGATTAAAATTCATTAAATCGTTTAAAATCGATTGAAATTGCCATTTTGGAAATTAAAAAATATTTTTAGCAATTAGAAATTGATGAAATACTCAATTGCAAACAATTATATTATTAATATAAAAAAATAATAATAATAAATAAATAAACGAATTAATTGAATAAAGCTATTAAATCAAGCTAAAAAATCATAAAAATAATTCCACAATAATAATCAATAAACAAATAAAACTAAAATAAAATTAATCCTAAAAACCTACATATCGCAATCTACCGAATTGAATCGTTAAATCCGCAGACTAAAACACATCCCATCATCATCATCATCATCTTAAGAAACGAAACTTCTTCATCAATAATACACCTTTCTTCTTTCTTTCTTTTTTTCTTCTTTTCTCTCACACTACAAACATAATATCCGATCGTTTATCGCACACCAATAACGCATATATTATAAGATAGCCTTTCTTAAGACACGAAAGATATCCTTAAAGTATATACACATATACATATACATATTATATGCACTCGCGCGTTATTCGGTTTGTAATCCGCCGCGCGCCACGCGATCTCAAAAAGAACATAATACACCAAGTATAGAAGGGGTAGAGCGAGAGAGAGAGAGAGAAAAAAGGCGGAGAAGAAGAGAGAAAGAGAAAAAAAAGAAAGAAGAGAGCCGGCCCACCGGGCGCAACAAGTGCATTCTGCGGCCGCCGGGTGAACGCGTGGCGGCGACGGCGACGGCGGCGGCTGTGGTGCATCCACGCGCATGCACTTCGTCGAAAGGATGCGGATGGAGAACGGGTGGGGTGGTGGTGGTAGTGGTACTGCATAGCTGCCACTGTGGTGACTGCGGAGTAGGGGTATGAGAGTAAAAGAAGGGGGTTCAGTATAGAAAGTAAGAGAGTAAGAGAAAGAGAGGAGTCGAATAAACACAGGGGAATTGAGTAAGAGTATATGCAAGAGAGAAAGGGTTAAGAGGAGGAGGAGGAAGGCGAAAGAGAATCGCGTATATGTATGTATATGTATATAAAAGGGAAGAAAAGTAAAACGAACAAATGGATGGACGGACGGGCTCGCGCGCGCGCGCGTGAGTATAGGTATATATACAGGCGATGATATTATAGGTGGTGGGGGAGAATGCACACGAGACTGGCGCGTGCCGCATGCAATGCTTTTGCAGCAGCAGCAGCAACAGCATTATATGGAAGGATGAGGATGAATAAGGTGGAGGAGGAGCGAGCGAGGATGCACTTTCATCATCATTCTTCTCCACCTTCATCCTCCTTCTCATCCTCCTCCTCTTCCTCCTCCTCCTACTTGCTTATTTCAACTCCTTCTTCGTCTGCGGTTGCTGCTGCTGCTTGTTCTTCTTCTATAGCGATCTATATATACTATATACGTTTCTTTTTCTTCGAATTTACGAGGGCTTTTTTTAAAGCTTGCATATACATACACAGACACGCGGCTGCTGCTATTGCTGTTACCAGTTGCATATACGGCTTTATTATAGGGCCTGCACATACGGGGTATTTTTTTTTTTTTTATACTACGTACATTTGGGTGGTGTTTTTTTTTATATTTTTTTTTTTTGGTTCTTTGTCGGGCAATTAAAGTCTTAGGATTAACGTGCAATTGCCCGGTGTCTTAATTTCGAGACGATGATAATGATGATTGCATGGGTTAAATTGTTTGTGCTTATATACGCCTAAGCGTCTGTGTATACTGCTGCTGTTGCTGCTGCTACTCGCAACTTCATTTACGCTAAGTGAGAGATATATATACTTGCTTGCTTTCTTGCTTTTTATTTCGTTAGAGCTATTAAGTATGCTGCTGCATTTTTGGTAATACGTATTTGGGGTTTTTTTTTTGGGAGTTTATTGATGATGGGTGGACAAATGATGAAATTTATTTTTTTTTTTTTGGTGATAATTGTTTGTTTTTAAAAGGTGTATTGTTACAAGTATAATAAGCGATAAATGCAATAACGATTTTTTAAGTAATTGCAAATGTATTTTAAAATATGTTGTGTAATTTAATTTTAATAAAATTGTTGAGATTTATGTACTTTTGTGTTGGTTATATGTCTAATTTTTTAATTCTTTAGATAAAAATAGTTTTAATATAAAATTAAATAATTCAAATAAACAATTAAATAATAATAAATCAAATAATAAAATTTATAGCTCAAAAATTATAAAAATTAATAAATATAATATGAATAATAATAAATTATAAAATAAATAAAATAAAAACATAAAAAAACACAAACACAAACAAAAAAACAAAACAAAAAACAAAAAATCGTACATAAACACAAAAAGCATGCACAAAACCGAAATAGATATGTATATATATATAATTGTGTCACTATTGCACTGACCTTCCCTTTCCTCTAAAATTTTGCGTATCCCAAATCTGCATTCGTACACGCTTTGCACACGCGTAAGAATATATTATATGCACTTGTTGCTCAACCTCGTTCTCGTCGTAATATAGAGGGAAGACACAACAACACAAGTATAATAATTGAAGTGCAGTGCGACAAATTTAATAGCAAGGGGAGAATAAAGTTGGGGAGGGGGGGGGGGTGGACGAGTATGTACTTATATATACATATCAGAATCACAAATTGTCCTACAGAATAAGACCGGTATAACATACATACCTACTATACGAAAGATTGTTTTTTTTTATTTTAATAGTGGGGGGTATGTATGTATGTATGTAAGTGCGATTAATCTCGACACGTTGCAGCTGCGGTCAAAAAATTCCCCCTTTTTACTTACCGCTTATGCAAATGCAGAAAAAGAACACCACTATGCCTATATAATATATATACCGCAAAAGTGCAGTGAGCGCAAAAGTAAAAAGTGCATTAAAAGTACGCCCTATCTTGGTATGTATGAGCTCATTATAACTTCGTAAGAACATATAGGTGGAAAAAAAAGGGGGGAACTCGTTTGCTGGACTTGTATTATATATATTTATATATATTTCGCGCTTCATTAATTTAAGTCCAGACGTGAGCGAATATATATTGACTTGCCGTTGGCTAAAAAACTTGATTTTATGATTTGAGATGCAAGTAAAGTACCCTATATATAAAACGTAAAGTGTGCTTTTAACCGAAACAATTATAAAGATACGACGTTTGATATACATTATTATATATATTATCATTTTAATATACTATA
>JAPYZE010003140.1:0-13814 GCA_030522805.1 Leptomastidea abnormis | reverse complement strand
ATATATATATTTCGTGAAATGCAGGCTGTTGTAGAGGCCGTTTAATGATCAGAGTCCAAGCGTAGCAGGTATAAATATTTTTGCTAACTTTCCTGGCATTCTTTGGATGACTCAATAATCGATGTGTTTATTCTTACTTAGCAAAAGTACGACGTATATAAAATGTTTATAACTGATAAATGTCTATCAATTTTTCAGGATTTTAGTAATTAGTTTATAATAACGTAATATGAATTAACCTTTATGAACTTCAAAAAATTAAAATACTAAACATCTAATTTATCGATATGCAAGCTCATCTCTAATTTTACACATCCTTTATAATTTTATTACCAAACTATTAATTATTTATCCTCATTAAATAATGCTATTGATTTAAAACACAAAATTTACTATTTCTCTTCGCATTTCATCGTCATAATTGTCAACCTGCATATACATAAACGAATACACAATTATTGCATTCACTGAAATTTCAAGAAACATGCGTTTGTATATTCGACGGTGTTGCTACGACGTTTACAGTTGTTTTCATAACATTCAGCTCTGCTTTACTTCTCTTTAAGATCTACTCTAAATATATACGTATTTGTATTATATTGTATTGTTTCTAAAGGAGTTTACACTACATTTTAGTGCTACTTGCTTTGTTGATCTTTTTGTTTAAATTTCTTTGGGCTGTCTAGTTTATGTCTGTTACTACTGAATGTATAAATTTTTGATAAATAGATAAATCAAATTAATATTAATTTTTAAAATTACTCGCAAAACTAATAACATTTATCAAGCTTATTAAAAAAATTTTCTAAATACTAATAACCCTTACATTATTAAGTCATAGAAAATCAATTTTCCAGATATTACAATTGATGCAGTCAATGAAAAATCGAGTGCTTACAAGAAACGTATACCTCTTCACATATACACGTTTTACATGTAACTGCATCCATACAGAGGTAGATGCCTTTCTTAAACCTGGGGCTACTAACCACGTGCGCGCGTTTGCAGATAAAGCAGTAGTGGCTATTGCGTCTATAGCTTACGCTTTCAGAAAGACTAGCAACAGAGAGAGAAAGAGAGGGCATATATTTCTCATTCTCCAGACTTTGGATTCTTACCCAGCCGTCTTGGTCGGTACATCCCCCGAAGGGGCTGATTTCCTTTTTTCTTTCTCTTTCTTTCCCTTCGCGCGCTCGTCTTATTATCCTGTGCGGCTCAACAAAGGAATCGTTATTAACCATCGAGTCTTGGGAGGCTGTATGGGTGTATATATGTGTGTGTACGCGCTGAGAAAAATGCAAACTCACGCGTTTTAAGATGCGCCACTCTCTCTCTCTCTTATTCTTACCGAGCTTGCTTATTTTTTTTTTTTTTTTGCTCGACAAAAGGGGTTGCTTTCTTGTTGGAAACGATGTTTGCGTTTGGTGTAGAAAAGAGACGCGAGTAGAGAGAGAGTGCACGCGCGTATTTTAATTAAGTGGCTTTGAAAAATCATGGTTGGCCTAAGAGTGAAAGAGAAGAAGAGGGGCCTGGGGGGCATATAATGTGCAATCATTCGTTTGGTAGAGAGACGAATGAATTCACATCAAATTGATGGAGGAAATGAGCACGATGGAAGTTTAGATCCCCGAGAGTAGTGTAACTCTCTCTCTCTCTCTCTCTCTCTCTCTCTCTCTCTCTCTCTCTTTCTCTCTCTACCTGCTGCAATGAGTACTTGTATAGTCTGTAAGATTCATTTGACCTGAACATCGTGAGCATTCGTTTTCAGCGTTGGAAACGTAAAGAGAGAAAGATAGAGGAGGAGGTGCTTTTATTCGTACTTTACAACGATCGTGAAATATAAATTTGTTTGGAAGATAATTGCAAGAGGTAATTTCAGATCTTACGTATATACAATTCATTTATACGAATTAAAAAAATTGTCGTTGTTTTAATTTAATTAAAAAATTGTTGAAAAATTTTACAACAAGAAAAATAATTTTAAATATTATACATAAATTAAAAAAATTATTCAAGTTTATTCGAAAAGTTTTAGTAAATGAATACGTTCAAGAGAGCATCAGAAGTAGAAGCAGCAGCAGCAGCTGAAAGCCAAGAAATTTAGACGTCCTCGAGATTCTCTCTCCGCGAATTAAGACAGAAGCGCGTTCGGAAGCATATCCTAGATCCAAGCTTGACTCTTCAACCCCCCTCCTCCTCCTCCTTCTCCTCCCAAATCATCTAGCATAGCAAATAAACCCGCGGCGCAATTCCTCAAGCCCTGAGAGAGAGAGAGAGAGAGAGAGAGAGAGTTTGCCTCGCCCATGCGCGCCCCAGCCGTCCTCGTTATCTCGAGATATATTAGGTGTTTACGAGGCAAATAGGCAGAGAGCAAGCGCGCACCAACAGCAGCAGCAATCTACCTACGGTACTATGAAAAGAGAAAGAGAGGGAGAGAGAGAGAGCTCTAAAACAGTAGTGAGTAGACTCACGACGGTGAAACGAGGCAATTCCCCAGCACCAGCCAAATAAAACCAAGCCCTGAAGCCCCTTCAAAACCAAGAATAAGAGAGCGGCCTATCTTTTTCTTGCAAAAACGTCCGGAGAGGCCTAAAAGAAGCGTGCGCCAAGAAAGAGAGAGAAAAAGAGAAAAGCGAGCAAAAAAGAATGGAAGGCGGGAAAAAAGGCGCATCGGCATATAGCAGTGGTCGAAAAAAAAGAGGGCTCACTCGCGCGCCAGCAAGCGATAGCCCAATTTAAAGGGCCGAGAGCGTAGCGCAGAAAAAGCCTCATCTCCAACCACACACCACTGCCTGCATGCCGCTCTTTGGTTTCTTCATCGCTCAGACCCAGGCTATTAAGGCCCGCTAATGTGCGTGTAACCGAAGGGGCCTCTCGGTTATTCGACTCGAAGCCAGCTGCTGCTTCTGCTGTGTTAAGAAAGCCGCGCCATCAGGCTATTTCGTGAGTGTGTTCTACGGTTTTTCAGTCATGCCAAACGTCGTTGCTTGTGTGATGCTAGTTTGCTAGTATTTTTTTTTCTCTTTTTTTTGGGGGGATGGTTACGTATAAGGGAACGCACATCGTTTACGAGGCTTTCACGTATTTTTTGGAGTGATTTAAAGTTTGCCTGATTGCGAGAGCTCGAGATTTTTTTTTTATTATTTTTTTTTTTTATAGATGGTTAAGGTGTTTTTCGTTGGCGCTAAATTTGATTAGATTCGCACTTTTAACGTAAATTAGGGGGATAGTATGATGATTATTTTATGGGTTAGTGTTTCAAGGTGAATGAAGCTGCTATATTTTATTATAATTAGACATTTTTATGCTATAAAAAATGTTATTTTCTAACTAAAATGTTAAATTGTGAATTAAAAGTGAAACTTCATGAATAAAAATTTAAAAGTAAAACATTAATTAATTAAGTTTGAAATTTAAAAAATAAATTGATGCAACTAGATTTTCTAACAGTCAAAGACATCCAAAAAAGAAAAAATCCATAAAATATCTCACAAAATTCAAGTAAATGAAGATCTATAAAAAAGAACTTTATAAAGTACACGAAAGAACAAAACAACAAAAAAGTTTACAATACCGTAAAACTCCAGTTTACCAAAAAGCAAGTAGATTTAAAAGTCGTCCAAGCGTACATGGCAATAAATTAGCTTTCAAGCATGTGTGTGTATGTGTGTATGTAGGGTCAGATCGATAGTCGAAGGCCTCGCATATATATAGCATCAGAAGCAGCAAAATCCATCGTACCGTTGGTGGTACAGTGTTAGTACGTTCGCTTCAGCCGCGTAACGTGAAAAACGAGGAATTTAATTATGGTCCAGGGCAGTGAATCACTGGGAGATGAGAGAGAGAGGGGAAAGGAAGAGCCTGAAGGCTTTCCCTCTCACACATACACACACATACACGTGGTCTCCTTTTACTAGGCTAAAGATCGATATTCGAGCAGCGTTCACCCGGAGATTAAATCGTCGCCATCCAGCCTTAATCCTGCTGGATTGACTGTTACGCCATGTAGAGGGAATCCTTCATATTGATATGCTGCTGTTTAATGTGCTTAATTTTTTGGTCCTCTTATATTAGATAGAAGAACGAGATAAATTAAGTGATCGAATAGCTACACTAAATGGTATACTTTGAAATATTTTGTTTTTAAACACCCATTTTAGATTGAACCTGCTATATAAAGTTGTAGTTTATGCTGTTTTTTAGATTCACGTGTTAATTGAGCGTAGAATGAAACTAATGATGATACTACTACATACAATTTTAATATAAAGGTCAGCGATTAATTTTGTCGAAATGTGTGTACTGCAATTTTACTGGAATTAGGTTGACTTAAATTAAATTTTGAATAAATTGACTATATGCGCATAAAGCGTTTTTTTTTCCATTTAGCGTAAATGTCACGAAAAAATGTACAATTTCATTCGAGTTTTGTAACGAACTTCTGTTTTTATATTACCTTTTTGCCAAATTATGAAAAGCGTGAATTTCACAAAAATTATAAAATCATCGCTTTTTAGGTCATCGCTTAACGCGCATATCATTAACCGACACACAGACATACATACACGTCAGAGTTTCTAATTGACATTTATCCGTAAAATTTGAGCTGTAAAATATGCCAGGCGCCATAAGTCACACATAACGTACAAGCATTATTTAAAAAAAAAAGAGAGAGAAAACGAAAGAGTAAGAAAATTTATTGCTCTCATTAAATTTGGAGTAAGAGAGAGAAAGAGAAAAAGAAGAAGAGAAAGAAAACGGTACTTAGACCGTCTCTGTTAAATGTAACAACAAAAAGAAAGCCAGCTATTAGAGAGAGGCCCTCTTCTCCAAGACGCATACATTACGCACGCGAAGAGAAGGAAGAGAATCTTAGCAGCCGGCTTGTATTTTTATATATACACCAGACGTGTACACACACCACCGACGAAAAGATCGTCAGACCGCGATACACACGCGGAGATTTTGACCCAGTGTTCGAGTAAACCACGGAAACGAAAACATGCTTTCTCTCTCTCTCTCTCTTTCTCTTTTTCGCTGGCACACCTGACATCACCACAGTCTTCTTTACTCTCTCTCTATACTACCACCTGCCGAACCCCGCCTACCACCAACGCCTTCAACCAATCTGATTTCCCCTCCCTCCCCTTCTTTTCCTTTATTCAGCGCTTATACTCGTTAGCGTAAAGATTTGTGAGTTCCGATCGATCTGCTTACTACTTCTTTTCTTAACCATGGCTCACTTATACTCATGAATTTTGTTTCTTTCTTTCTTTCTTTCAGTATATGCGTGTAACATGTTGCGCGGGAGGATCTTCTGATTACTGAGTTCCTTACCTTACGATCAAGGCAAAATTACGGGCTTACTCCAACACACACGCAGGTTAAGGATTGAACAAACCAAAAGGTTTTTTTTTTTTTTTGGTAAGCAAAGCTTAGGGGTATGAGTGATCAATTCGTTTAATACTGAGAACAGAATTTTAAATTAGAGAGATTGTAAAACACTGATGATGGTATATAGAGTGCTCTCCTATAAATATAATAATAAGGCCTGTTAATGTAATAATATGAATTTTGAGTTAAAATAGCGCATCATTTTTTATGGCTCTTCATTTTCAGTATATAATTATTTTTATACGTGTGTGCTCGTTACCCAAAAAAAAAAAAAACCAAACGTGTTTTAGTTAACATATTTACAAAATTAATCGGTTTTACGGTACTACTAAAAAACAAACTTAGCTTTTAGCTTTATTTAACTAATAGCATTCACACATTATAATTTCCTATCAAATTAATCTTCACCCTGGTTCTACAAAACACTCTCTTCCATTGCCATCGTACACGATCACGGTTAGATCGTTGCTTAAAGAAAAAAAAAATGATGATGAACAAGATCCTCTGTCGTATAATAGCTTAGACTATAGCATCATATTCATATATGAGGAAGAAAAGGAGAGTAAACACATCGACGAAGAACGTGATTAAAGCCGCATCAAAAGCTGGAATGGATATATAATTATATTGGTCTTCTAACCCGTGCTCTCTTTCTCTTTCTCTCTCTCCTTCTCTAGTAGCTTTGGATGAAAATAATAGGCTACTACCGTAGCCGCGTGAACACGTTAATTAGGTTGTATCAGGTGTATGCACAGCAGCTTCAGCAAAGCCTCGCATACACTGTCGTAGTGTCACTAGAGACAAAGGGACACATAGTTTGGGAAAGAGGAGACGTGGACAAGCGTGTGTGGAAACTCCATGGTGCTTGATTAACCAGATATGTTGAAACATTTTTTTTATTGGATGTATGACATTTTTATTTAAAAAAAAAAGAATATATTTATCTCGGATTTTTGAGGCTTTATTTTGTGTGATTGAAATAGAGTGACATTATTAACTATGGACATAAGAGTGATGGACTATATTAGGATGTATTAGGTGACACATGATGGCTAATTACGTTTTAATTGGATCTAAATTGCTTATGTGTTCATAAAAAAGGATGGGTCTCTCTGCTGCATCGCTTTCGATTTTCCTGTGACACAATTAATTTTAGCCGAATCAATGATTCATAAAGGTTATTATTGCCAAGTCTCATGCTAGCTCGATATTGCTGCAGGGTATATCGATATATTTTATGACCTATATATTATTGAGAGGTATAGAGGAAGGGGGAAGACTTGATTTTATTGGTAAGCAAAAGCTGTGGCGTCTATAATCGTTTGTTGCTTTGAATCATTTATAATATCGCGATTAAACGCAAATAAACGAGAAATAAATATTGCTTTGGCAAAACTTACGTTATGAAAGATAGCTTTAATTAACTCATTTTTCAAACTGAAATCTATTTTTCTCTCGATCAATTAAATTTTAATACTTTCGTTTTTTTTTTAGTGTTTGCTTATTATTGACTTTATTCTGCTTGTCATCATTTATCGCGTATTAAGCTTTTTTTTATTGCTGTCATTTTGTAAATTCTGATAGCCAAAACAAATAAAGACGATACTCTCGTGATATTTTATTCCAATGATATATTAAAGCAAATGAATGTTGTGACTTTTAAGGGACCAAGTTTGAAGATGTTGAAATGTTCTTTCGTAAACGACTTAAACTTGTGTCATTGAATAGTAAACTGAAATAAACTTAGGATTCGATAGTATATCCCATTCAAGTAATGTTTCTTTTTAGAGAAGTGAAACCCCTACTATTTTTTACTCAGGAAATCTTCTTTTAGTTTAAATTTTTATTCAGTGCTTAAACAATCATTTTATATTTGTTTTATTCTAGATCCTTGAACTAGAAAAGGTTAAGCAAAGATTACTAGACTTGAAACATCTTAGTTCACTGCATAGGTAGGCTTTAAGTTAACTTTTAATATAATTAAGTGCTAAATATTAAAAAGTAATCTCAAAGACATTGTGAGTATTAATGATTCATTATCACTTTCTCAACGTTAACCATCTTACCTAAAAATATCTTATCGATTTGGCCTTCACTTTTCTTTTGAAAAAAAAAAAAAAAAAAACAAAATCCACAAATTAATGTCTTGCAAGGTGTCACACAAACTACCATCAAACGATTCCTCATTATTAGACCCACTTGCTTAGGCGGCTATAGCAATCCCAATTGCGGAGAAGTAAAAAACTTAATCTTTCGTCGTGAGTAGCATCGTTAGCGTTCTCGGCTTTACTCTTCTTAAAGTCACGGCTTCTCGCCTTACTTTCTCTGCCGCGTATACTTATTAACGTTAACGAGCACTACTCAGATTCCTAGTACGCGGTCTTATTGAAGCCTTAAGATGTTAGGATATGCGACTGTATGGAGTCTCTTCCGACGACTGCTCGTCTTTTGAGATACTCGTTTGACACATGGCGCCTTGGCGACACCACTCTTGACTTTAGAGGTGACAAGATTGGTGGATGATGATAGTTTGAATTGAAGGCTAAATTTTTTTTTTTGGTGGAAGTTTGATGACTTTTAAGGATTTGCACAGAACATCAATCGTTATAATTTACTGTTAAGTTCTTGTGAGGTAACGAGGTTCTTTAAATTATAAATAAAAGTAATAAAAATTTATTCTTGTAAAATTACAAACAATTATATTTTACAATAGTGTTTAAGCGAATCATAACCAGAACAGTACGAAAAAATTATAGTGAAATAAAATTTTCAAGCATTAATAATATATTTATACCAAGAGATGTAAGCTTTAACCAGCTTACTTAAAGAGACCAACACACTCGTTGTAATTTGTCTCTGGCCATATTGAGCGCTAAATTATTTTAACATTACGCAGCTCACAAAGAGTAACAGCCGGCTTATATTACGTGGAATACAATATAAGTAGAATTGTAATATGTATAAGTGGTGTAAATTTCTTCGATTAACTTGGGTGAATTTAAGTGAGAATATGAGCATCCTTCGATGCGTGTTGAATAACGATTTCACGAAGGAAAAACCATATCTTCAACGATCTGACGCTATTATGGATATGTGCGGTTAGATGTAAATATAAAAGTCTAAAGTAAAAATAGTCGGTATACAACAAGAGGGAAGTATAGAGAGAGAGGTCTTCACTTGTCATTATTTCAACGATTCGAAGGAGCAGCTGATTACCGACAGTTCATGTGCGCGCTTCGCTTTGATGCGTTTTTTTACATCGACGCGATGCAAGAATAAATTTATCTTGGTGTGCTTACTTGGTGTGCAGTATACCTACTCATGCTCTTGCTATCTTTATAAGGAGCGAAAATTGCATGCAGTGCATATCCCATTTGTATATCATCACTTGAGTCTAACAAAGTCCACGTTTCTATCACTACGGTACGAACTAACAGTTCAAGGTCAAAAAGAAATTTTTTTCTATATTTTTGTGTTGAGCATAATGCTTGCAATATTTCCAACCACTGTCAACGTGACAGTATATCCTTGAAGACGCTTGGGCCATACGTAGAAACGTTTTTCAAAGAGAGTGAAGACAGACGAGAAACCAAGAGTAAGAAACGCATTCCCCCATCACGTCAGCAGCAACCAAAGGACCAACATGACAAACGAGGCCGTCTCGTTGTAAGGAATCTTCTACTTGTCACTGAGCAACGCTCGCAAGCTACATTTGCATGGTTGTGTCTCCGAATGTCGCATACGCAACATGCATAGTACATATGGATAAAAAGGGCTCGATGTGCAAAACTTAGTTTGCTTGTGAATGGTATATTTCACTCTAATTTAAAAAATCATTTGCTTATTTTACTAAAGTTTATGAATTAGAAACAAACTATAAATTTTTAAATTAGTGTGGAGCTCAAAAATAAAATATTAATTTTATCACAAAAAAAAAAACAAACAAAAATAGTATAAAACAAGCAACAAAAAATTACCTGACATTTTGATACAACATCCTAACGACTTTGCTCTTTTAACTAAACTCTTTTAACTTAAAATTAAATAATACTGACTCTGGTTCAAAGCGATATCAAACGATTAAGTAAAGGAATCAGTACTGTAAGAGGCCCAGTCAGCCGAGCGTAGGCTTCGTAATCCACGGGTCGTGGGTTCGATTCCTGGCGTCGGTCGACTAAACCATTGCGCAAATCCTCGCATGTTCGAGTAATCGCAATTAAGCTTCTCAAAACATATATAAGCACTACATAGATTTAAAAAAGTCTCATTAAAGTGTTTTAAAAATATTTTTAAAAAATCAGAGATGAATAATCGTTTTTATTAAAATGAACAATCATTGAGCACAAATAAGAGTATGGCTTGAATAAAAGCTAGCATTAGGTCCATAGTCATATACCAACTATGGACTAGACACTAAAAAAAAAAAAGTTTTTCAATTTAAATAATTTTCATATTTACTAATAAAATAAAACTTGTATAATTATATTATAAAAATTTAAATAATCCTTTCCTGGTAAAAACATGGCATCCCTGCAGCTATCGACGTATAATCTCATTAAAAAATCCCATTTTGGCCTATTGTTCATGGTGGGTAAATACACTACACTTAAAATTAACAAAAATACAATGCTGGGCGAGTATCTTTAAATTCAATTATATATAACTTGCCGTCGTGCCGCTACCGCGCCACTTGATACTCTCTATATATCATTTAATTTTTATTTTATTTAAATTCCCTTTTTTAAAATTATAATTTTTATGGATTCAAGAAATAAATATCCTTTAAAATTGTAATATGATATATTAATGGTTAAAACTGTATTTTAAAATTTTGCCAGGCTAGTATTTTATTATATTATTAAATACATGTTATTAAATTGTCGCTATAGTATTGTCGCTGAGTATTATTTGAACTTGAGAATTAAACTAATTTGTTTTTTTAGGACAATCAAGGGAGACAAACCGCAGGAGCTTTATCGAAAATATTCAAGCTTTTCTTAAAAAGAGTTTTTTCTCTATCTCTGTACCCTTTAGTCTTATCTTCTCAGTATCCTTCTCTATGCGTGTCTTTACTACATTGTCATTTTTATTTGTTTCAGTAGACATTGTCTTTTTCATTTTTTTTTGTCTAAGTTTTCTGCAATTTTGATTTAGAATTGCACTTATTTTAAACATTGTTTGTTTAATTACAAATAAATGCTACACTCAATATGCAGAAATAGTCTTAATTCTATAATTATAAATTTTATCATTAGAAATAATTAAAAAAAAAAATATCTGCTACTAACTTAAAAAAAACATTTTTTACTGTATGTAATGTATCTCTGAATACTTAACATCCATGCTTACACGTGTATTAAACAAAAAAATTTCAAAAAGAGAAAAAAAGCATATCCTACTCGTATCCCACCCATTCTCCAACCCGCGCGTCATTCAAAGAAAAAATTTCTCTCTTTTTCCATCTTTTTTCTCGTAAGAGCTCTCGTCATACCTAGGTTTAATTTTTTCCTCTCCCATCAACGTACCGCACGATATGCTTTTTTACGCGTTTCCTCCTCCCCTTCCTCTCTTTGCTATGCACAGAAAAAAAGAGCCTCTACATGTACAATGCACGCACGCGGATAAATTTAAGCCTAGCTTGAAACCCGCCGCTCTGTAGCCGCGGCAGGTAAAAGCAAAAAGGGAGAAAGAAAAAAGAGAACATAGAGAGGCGGTGGCGGCGATTATGCGCGCGAAGGAGCCGCGTTTTTACGTGCAGCCGGGCTTGCGATTGTCTCTGAAGAGCCGCTATGCCCGCGCGTATAGGTATATATACCCGAGAGCTTTTCCACCACCGTCCTTCCCGTCATTTTTCCGAGATCCTGGCGCTCGACTTCTTTCTGTCGTATAGCGCTTTTCTCCCCTCTCCGCAATTCGAGACCCGCGGCTTCTCTTCTTCCTCGTACCTCTTTTATTTTTTTTTTTTCTCTCTTTCGTCGTCTTTCGCATCGCCAACCATGCGTATGCGTGTTCGTATCGCTTGATGCCACTGCGGAAAGCAGACGACGCGCGAAAGTCATACGCGAGTGCGTCGTGATGTGCGTCAGGACTTGCAGACAACCTCTCTAAGGGACATGTGAAGTATTTTTTTTTTTTTTTAAGCTTTCAAGAGTCTGGAAGCATGTTAATGTGAGACTTTTGACATTTTTGCGATAGTGTCGCTAAGTACAACGGATTTTGTCGTGTTTGTTTTTTTTACTATTTTTTTTCTTAATGTAAAATGTAGTGTTGAACGAAGGGTAATACGTTAATGGCTGTTAAATTTTTATTTATTCAATGTAATTTTTAGTTTTGCATTTAAAAGTTTTTTTTTAGAACTTAACGAAAGTTTAGGAGTTTTTAAATAAAAGTAAGAAAGGATAAAAAAGTTTAAGATAGATTTAATGCGTTAAAGATGTGTTAAAAAGTTTTCTTGCTTTATGAGTCTTTAAATATTTTATGAACGTAAAAAAAAAGGAAAACTAGAAAAAAAAAGCTGAACAATAAATATGAATAATAAAAAAAAATAATGTTTCTATTCATTATTTTTTCATTTCGGTAAAATGTTTAAACATAGGTAAAGAAATCTTATATAATATTTACGGTGTGATTATTAAAAAATTCTTTAGCGTAATAGTACACCCTTTCCGTCATTAATTTAATGAGGATATCACTTTGATAGCGTCATGTCAGAGAAGCGGAAAAAAATAAGGGACCGAAAAGGCAAGAATAAAGACGCCGTAAACAGGACGACAAAAATTTTTCTCGTCACACCCTTTTTTATTATTATTATTATTTTTTTTTCTTCTAGCAAACGAGAGACTTATCCTCGTCTAAACGCACAGAAAAAAGATCCCACTTCAACTGCGAGCGTCTTTTATCTTCTCATAGCCCAACGATCGTAAGCATTTTTTTCACTCTTGCACACGCAGTTTCGTTAATGGTCGTCAACGCCCAGCTTCATGAAAATTTACGTGGATTTTAAACATCTTTGGACTGACACGTTGCCTAAAGTTCGGACGCGCCTTTATCAGCGTCTTTATATAACTAAGATGAACCAACAACGTGAAAACTGCTAGAGTTAACATTTTGCTTGCCTATATGATAGTTTAGTCGAAAGATAAGTTTGTATCTGTGTTTAATGATACACAGTAACATGACTTGCTAACTTGAAATTCTGTCTTTTGCTTATACTTCTTGAAAATCTAGAATAAACGATAAAATTTTGAAAATCACCGGTAATATTTGAAAGAAGTTTGGCAATTCTCAAGACGCAATAACCCGTGCATTCGCGGAAAAGTTGCGCTTCGGTATTACTACGGTGTATGTATAAAGAGAGCTAAATTATACGTAACGGCGTTGTTTGTGCTTACGTAAAGTTGGTAAGCTTGCTGTTTGAATAGATGTTTCTCTCAGTCTCTCTTTCTCCCTGTTTATAATCTCACGCGATTCATAATTAATTTTCTGTACGCACCACAATTTACAACTACAATATATTTTGATGCTATTCAATTAAATAACATTATCCATATATGAATTATCTTCATAATTTCTCCCGTTACATAACAATCTAATCTTTCTCCATAATAACGCATCACATAAGCTAATATGTACATATATACATATATTAGTAGTACTACCAACATAACTTAACACAAACAAGCGTACGAATGATAAAAAAAAATTTTTTCAATTTTTCTTTCATAAAGCCCCTTGAGCAAAGTTGTGCCGCTTGACAATACTGTGTTCCGCTTTGTCGCCACTGTAATTCGCGTTTCTCTCTGTCGGCGCGTCAAAACGTAGAGAGAGAGAGAAAGGATAGGAGTCACGATGCCTGCACCAGCGTCAAAGGAGCCAAGTCAACGAGGCGCACGGAAATTTAGCTCGGGATCGTGGATTACACTTGGAACAACGAAACTAATATAAAATTATTCGACATCTCGCTGGCTCACGATGAAGGAGAGTATAGGGGGGGGGGGGGAAAGAGAGGCGTCGAGAGGCGCAGGATTGCGGAAGCCCGGGAGGCAGAGAGAAAGATGCTGGAGCAACGAAGCAAGAGTAAGAGAGATAGAGATAGAGGAATGGGAAAAGAGGAAGGTAGGAAAGGGTGGGAGGAGAGGGGGAGGGTAGATTAATTCGTTTAAACTCGGCCGAGGGCGTCGAGACGTCGCACGCGGGGGTGCTCTTCCGTTTGCACCGCTCGCTCGCGCGCGCGCGCGGCTGTCGCAGCGGTGACGAGGAGATTGCGCGTCGGCGAAGTTAGTAACTTTATGCTCCGCTTGTTTGGACTGGGATTGGGCCGGAAGCACCTCCTGCGCCGCCTGCCTCTATCTCAGCACACTGTGAACACTCTCTGCACACGCTCCACTACACATCTCTCTCTCTCTCTCTCTCTCTCTCTC